>BHFT01020945.1:10107-45498 GCA_004320025.1 Laticauda laticaudata
CCCCCCCCCCCCCCCCACATCGTCTATAGAGTAGTGGAGTGAAAACTACAATGGTGGTGGCTCCATTTCTCAACCCACTAGTGACTACACTTGTCAATGGTAGAAAAAGCTGCTGGAAGATCAAGGAACAGATAGATGTACCACTGTCCCAAGTCATCAACAAGTATAACTGAAAGCTATCATAATACTAAATCCTGTCCTAAATTTGACTGAATAATCCTCTGAGATTCCATCATCTACAGACTAATAATCTTTTCAACAAAGAGAAGTTGAAGAATGTTTGGCAATTGTCAAAAAACTCTGGGTCTAAGGATAGCCTCCTGAGGAAAGAATGACCCATTGGCTCTTTCTAGGCAGGAGGTAACACCCTCCTTCAAAGAGACTGACACTATGGGCTGTATTCAACCACAGATCAGCTTCATGGCTACTTTTGTAACCCAGGAAGGATCTAAGTGGTTTTGCTGACAGCACAGAAACCTGGGAGTCACTGGCTCAAGCTCATTCCAGATAACATTCCAGATTGCCCTGTCCAATCATGGATCAATTTAAAGTGAATCTGAGCAACTTTACCATCAGATATCCCAAATAATCCTCACATCAGCCCAACAGATATTTGGGGGGCCCTCTCCACCCAATTGAGATCAGGTTATCCTAAACAATGTGTCATGCCCCTGATTCAGAGTCTGAATCTGTGGGGGGAGATGAGATGAAACAAGAGCCAACAGAAATCAAGAGAGGGGCTTTGTTGGCCTTGAGGAAACTGGGGGAGGACAGGGCCAGCCCAGGCAAGGCTTTTCAGGATTAAAAAGGCTTGTAGACCAGGAGGAACAGGAGAGACAGAGCTCAGCCTGATCCTAGAGCACACAGAGTAGAGAGAAGGTGAGACCAACACAAACTGAGCTGGCTACAAGGGAGGAGAATGCCCTAGCCCCCCTTCACAAGGCACACCTGGGGACTGAAATGTAAGGAGGTGCTGGTGGGAGGGGCATTTGTCAGGAACAATTGTTGAATCTGTGGAGCCTTGTGTGCTGACGCCTGGAGATTACCGTTTGAATAACTTGCCTTACTGGACTTCTTCCTCTGGTTACTGTTCAGCTAACTTGGCTTACTGAGCTGTTGGCCCGGGTTACTGTTTGGCTAGCCTGGCTTACTGAACTACTTGCAGCCAGAGGCTACTGAAGATGCATGTGAGAGCTTTGCTCTAGGACTTGTAGTAAATGTGGGAAGGTTTGAAGGCAAAGTTGGAGCAATAAAGGGGAGTTAGACCTTTCTCTGGCTGTGTTGCTTTTGTGCCACACCCCAGGTCATCACAAATGCTGCTGGATAACTATCAGTGGATGTAATAAGAGCAGAGAAATAGTGACATTTTGCTGCCCTTATCACACTAAGTTGCATCACATTAATGTTGGAAGCACCAAGGTGCTTCAGGTTGAAATGTTTAGCAGGTGACATCATCATCGCCAAGGGGAAGCCCAGATGGGGGGGTCCTTTCAAATTCCTGGAAGGAGCTGGAATGAAGGATGGAGGTTCACCCCTGTCCTACGGCAGACTTGGGTCGTGAGCACAGGCCTCCTGCTTGTCAAGTCAGTGTCCTAACCACATGAGCCACTGTGCTTCTTACCACTAGGTAAATCTTTAATATGGGCTCTTACTCATATCCAGTCAAACACATATCAAGTTTTCCTCCAGTAGTGTTCCAGACATTGCCTCTTCACTTCTCAAGAGACTTCTTGTCTCTTTAATGAAAATACATGGCAGGAATATCAAGGCAAGGGACATGGACATCTGCAAGGCTAATTTAGATCAGAAGACAACTTCACTCCTAGACAGCAAGCATTCCCTTGGACAACAATGTGCAATCCCTTTGTCATTTGCCTAGATTGTTGCTGCCAAGCAGAAAAGAAAGTTAAAGTGTTTATTCTTCCTTGGGGACAATAAAAGAGAACTGTGAAAAAGGTATGAGCAGCTGTCATTGTTTGACAACATGACAGGGAATAAATAGAAAATCAAATATTCAAACCCCATTTTCTGTGAACTGTGTTAGTATATTCAAGTCCATCAGCAAAAATGCTGAGAAGAGGATATGATACTGAGACACCAAGAGAATATTTCCACATTTAGATAGCAATGATGAATATTTGGAATAAGAACTATTTGTTATTAATTAGAATAACACAGTGTCTTGTTTCCTTTTTACCCTACAAATGAAATTATTTGTTTTTCAAATATCTTTGAATATTAGTAGCTTGGGTTGGTCTGAGCTCCGAGCTTGGTGATTTCATTGCAAACGTTTCATCCCCATTCAAAGAGACATCTTTAATACACTTTGGATTGTGCTTGTCTGGGGGTAGTGCTCTCCCAGACAAGCACAATCCAAAACACATTTACCTAATCCTATGTAGCTTTTTCTCTGGTAATATTACACTACTAACTAGAGCATACAAAAACATTTTGCGTTAGACCCAATACTCGAACACAGCTCATCAGTCTGGAACCCACACTACGTATCTGATATTAACACAGTTGAAAAGTCCAGAAATATTTCACAAGAAAAGTTCCCCACTCCTCTACTTGTTGCAGAATACCTTATGCAGCAGACTCGAATTCTATACCTAGAAATCTAGAACTATACCGCTTCAGTCCGACTAAGTATAGCATATAAAATACATACATTGCAATAGTCCTACTTGTCAATGATACTTCAGCTTCAACCATAACAATAAAAGACCACCACAATAGATACAAAACTCAAGGTTAACCAAACCAAAATTGCTTGCAGGAAATATGACTTCAGCAACAGAGTGGTCAATGTCTGGAATACACTACCTGTCTCGGTTTCTTCCCCAACCCCCAAAACCTTCGACTGTCTACTATTGACCTCACCCAATTTCCTAAAGCCCATTCACACTGCACCAACGGATGGAAAGAGGATGTAAAATGGAGAGAAACACTTGCCATCCGTTGGTTAACGTGATTCATCTGTTCTTGTACTCACTGCATCCATTTTTCATCCTCTCTATCCGTCCAGCATCCGTTGACTGAGGTTCCATCCGCTCAAAAAGTTTTGCAGAAAATGTATCAAACGCATCCGTTCTGCATCCGCAGACCCTGGCTATGGGGAACATCCGTTCTACATCCGTCGTCATCCGTTACACATCCGCTATATCGCTGTGCATCCGCGCAACTCAAATCTGCTCCAGTGGAAAACAGACAACAGGGAGGAAGCGAAATGTACGTGGAAACCACATCAAAGCGTGAGTAGCAAATATACGAGAAAGGATGAAAGCAGATGCAGCTCGCATACAAAAGCATTTAAAACTGGAAAAAACATTCGCAGCAGGGGACCTAATCTCGGATAATTAAGGATGTCTAGAGATGCCTAGAGGATGCAAAAGGTACACCTAGTGGAAACCTATATTGCCTATAGAAAGAGGGAGGAACTCATCCACTGGATCTTCACTTTCAGTCCAGTAGCCCTGGCTGTGCAGCCCTTCATCTGGCTCTCTCTCTATCGTCAATCCATTGATGCTCCACCAATGGATCGTAACACACTCCTTTTGGTAGTCTCACCATCATTTGCTGCAACAGTGCGAAGCCATCTACAGGCTCTTTATCTCTATACTTTGGGAAGAAAAGGATCTCAGAAATCTGTCTGGGTCCGAATGAGTACTGGAATAAGAGCAGAGTACGACTGTACAACAAGCTGATGGTGGAGCTGAGGAACGAGAGCCCTCGTGCATTCCAGAACTTCATGAGGATGCCTCTCAGCCTATGTTTGATTGAGGTTGTGGAGCGGCTGAACCCAGCTTGACAAGCAGAGCACCAACTTCCGGCCCAGCCTGGACTCTGTGGCAACTGCTTCCTCATAGGACCACGTACAGGAGCATGCAGTATGGCTGGAGAGTGCCACACAACACCATCAGACATTGTTGGTCGGAGAGTGGTTGCAGGCCACCATCAAAATACCTGGAGGAGCTCCTTCCAGTGCCCCTCCACTGAAGAAGGCTGGAAGAAAGTTGCAGAGCAGTGATATCAGAGGTGGAAACTTCCCCCACACCTTATAGCCATAGATTCTCTATCTGATCTACTCTCTAAACTCTCAGCCAAGTCAGGGTCCACTTATTATACTACAAGGGCTTCTTCAGCATCATCCTCTTCGCCTAGTTGATGCTGACTACATATCATGTACATCGATGCTTCAGGCAACGGGTCAGCTTTCAGATGCCCAGAGTGTACAACGCCAGTCACCTCAAGGAGGGGCTGGAACCAACCTCATCATGGGCTTCCCAGATCCAACCCCTGCGCCCAACGACACGCAAGATTTGCCCTACTTATCGTGGAGGATGACGCCTTCTCCCTCAGAACCTACCTTATGACAGCCCTACAAATTCCAGATGCCTCACCGTGAAGAGAGGATCTTCAACTACAGGCTGTCCAGGCGCAAGGCAGGGTGGAGAACGCCTTTGGCATCCCTGGCCAACAGTTCCAGTACTTCTCACCACCATGCAGTCCCCAGAGACCGTGAGGAGGATTGTGGAAGCTTGCTGCATCCTGCACAATTTCATGCGCACCCACTACCCAGTCTTGCAGAACAGGTCGTGGACCACCAACAGGCATGGGGACTGGAGCCTGGGGGAATGGAGGCAAGGACGAACCTGAGTAGACCTAAGGATGTGCAAGGCCCCAACAGAGCTCATGTGAAGGGAAGAAGCAGCGCAACCTCCTGAGACATTGGTGCAACCCCCAGCTGGAGCAGTATAGTGGCAAGACAAGGATGATAGACTGATTAATGGATGCTTCTTTCAGCCTGTCTCATCACACTGATGAGATTGGCCATGTATGTTGAGTGGGCCTACATGAACAGGGCATTTTAATAAGGAAGTTGTGTTTATGTTGACATGGTGGATGAATGATTAATTATTATTGATAATAAGGGCCATAGGTGTGGCAGCTGGGAGGGTGGACCATATGTCCCACTATGCTGCCTGGAGGTTTATTATTCCCACAGCTATACCCATCCCCAAGGGTATCCTGCCATCCCACACTATTACCCATCCAAAGGCTATCCCTGCCCATCCCATAGCATTACCCATCAAAGGTATCCCTGCCCATCCCACAGCTATTACCATCCCAAAGTTTATCCCTGCCCATCCCACTGCTATCCGTTACCCATCCCTCAAGCATGCAGGCTTAAAGTTTCTAAAAGTTTCCACCAAGACTTTATTTATAAATAACATGAAGCAAGTGTGTGAAGCCAAGAGATAATCTTTATTAATAACAAGCTGTAAAAGAAAATGACCCTAGTCAAGTGCCAAAGCAAAATAAAGTCAACAGGTAGCCACCCAGTCTCTGGCACTCTCTTGGTCACTCGGAGGCGTGCCCAGTCTCGAGGGTGAAGGGTGCAGGTGCTGTGGAGGTGGCTGCTCTGGAGTGCTGGTCTGAGGCATCCATTGGGGTGCCTGGCCCCGAAGGACAACAGGGAAGCGCGTGTGTTGAGGAAGCTCTCAGAGAGCTGGCTCAGTCCTGTGATGTTGAGAGCCCCTTCCTCCATGACATGAGGTGTCAGCGCCCAATACCGATGACAATGTACTGAGGCCGGCGTTGGCATGGGGGGTGGAGGAAGGACCAGTGTAGTGGGGCTGTCTGTCTGCCAGCTGGGTTGAGGACTGGCGTGGGTGGCATTGGGTGGCCTCTGTGGCGTGGTGGCATCGGTGGCACCGGTGGCGTCCGCATGTACCTGGTCTGGACTGGGAAGGGCTTGCCTGTGCTGCTGGAGCTCCTGGTAGCCGTAGCCTTGGTAGGTGAGGGCCTGTGGAAGGCCTTGGAAGGGCAGTGACATCACCTGGGGTGGAGGAGCAGGCCTGGACTGGGTGGGGCAGGTTCATCTTGGTCTGGAGGGTTGTGAAGAAGATCGGTGATCCTGTCCTTCACCACCTGGGTACTGGGTTCCTCTATTGTTCATGAGGGTCTGGTACATAGGTGAGGAAGGCTTGCGGTTGAGGTTGGGGCGTCAGTGTGTACCAGCCGAGAGAGAGAGATCTACGCTGCTTCTGATGGTGTCTTCTTTATCTCCAGCAGGACAGTTGTGCTCTGCCCTCCTGTCTGGCTTTCTTGCCTTTCTGTGGAGGTGGAGCTGAGGGTGGATGTGGGTTGGCCTGTGGGTGGAAGTGGCATCTCTTTTCTCCCATAACTGCGTCAGGCGCGTCCTCCGCGACGACCCACCGGGTATTACAGCTGTCAGGGGTTCTCCATCGTGGGATGCTCCACAGATACCTGCCTGGACACAGGAGCTGACTCTTGGCCAGAAAGAGGACTGGCTCTCAGTAGGTTGCCTGAGAGAGAGGTTTTGTGAGAGGGGCTGGCTCCTCGGTTGCGGGATCTCACCTCCAAGAAGCTGCACTTGGCCATAACATAGGTCTCTTTGTCCATCAGCTTGACCGCGGCCTGGCCAGATCTTGAGGTGCAGCTTCCCGTACCAGGTGTGCATGTGCTTCCACCAGCCGAGGAGCACTCCGAAGTGTAGCCCTGGCTCTCCGCCCTTCTCTCTCCAAGCAGCCTGCTTCCTTTCTGTGTCTCGATATAGCCGTGTTTCCCTTCCGCCAAAGATACTCATTCTCCCTCAGCCACTCCAGCACCTCCTCCTCATGTTCCTCTTCTATGTTGTATTGCCTCCTCTCCTGTTCACGTGTCTGCCACTTCCCCTTTGGCAGGGCATATGGCCCTCATCAGAGGGGTTCGAGGTTGTAGGGGCTGCTCCTCCACACCCACCACCACACCAGCAGCAGCAACAACAGTAGCACAAAAGCAGGCACAAAGCAGGACATAGGACACCAGCAGGCAGCTAGACCCAGCCAACCAGCAGGACCAGGAGCAGGACCAGAGCACCAGCAGGACCCAGCAGGACCAGGAGCACAAGCACAGGACCTGGAGCACCAGCAGGACCAGCAGGGCCTGGAGCAGCGCCAGCAGAGTAAGCACCAGCAGAAGCACCAGCACCTGGAGCAGTGCCAGCAGAGTAAGCACCACCAGAAGCACCACCACCAGAAGCAGCATCAGCAGAAGCCCCAGCACCAGCAGATCGAGCGCGGGCAGCAGAAGCCCCAGCAAAAGTAGAATCAGGGCCAGGGGGTGGAGAGGGTGGCCCTGTCCCTCTTGCCAGGGCTGGCAGCAGATGGAAGAGGCTTCCTTTTCTTCGCCCGATGGTTGTTGGGTTGCTGGCTGTCTGTCTGTCTGGCTGTCTGGCTGGCTGGCAGCTAGAGCACAGTGCTTCTGTCTGGAAGCAGGTCTCCCTCTGAATCGGTGACCTGCTTGGGAGCTGCTTCCCTTTATATCCACAGGCTGACGCAATGCATCTTCCGCATGCGCAGTGAACACTAGCATCCGCTAGGCATCCGCTAGGGCATCCGCTAGGCTTCCGTTCTGTATCTGCTCTTTCTCACTCGGCATCCGCTTGCATCTGCTATCATCTGCTCGGCATCTGCTCTGGCATCCGCTGTATACATTCCGTGTCCGCTTTGCTGCGGTCCCCCGGAAGCCTGTGTGATGTGCCATCTGCTCTCACTTTCCATCTGCCCTACGTCCTCCCCCAGTCCATTCCCTTTCCGGTGTTGTCCGCGTCTGGTTATGCAATTTTTGCACCTTTTGAGAGCGGATAACAATGGATGGAACATTTTTCTCATCCGCTGTGTCCTTTTTACAAACGTTTTGCATCCGTCGGCCAGTGTGACAGGGCCTTAAGAGATCTGTAGGAGGAGTGCATAAGTGCATTAATGTGCCTACCGTCCCTGTCCTATTGTTTCTTTTATTTTTTCTATTTTTCTTATATGTATCCATGTATTCATAACTATGTTTTTACTTATATCTCTTATCTTGTAAGCAATTGACAAACCAAATAAATAAATGAATAAATAAGACTCAGGTCATTTTATTAATTAATGATTCAGGATCTTGTGTAAACCATAGGTTAATTCAATAAACAAAGTTATTAAGAAAAAACCACCCTTGAAATGTTTTTAGTCATTTTTCTCTTATCTTTTGTCCTTTTAGAGAGAAGAGAAATGCTAACTTTATGAAATATGAGTACTAATCCCTCAGCAGATGTGAGCAGGAAAAACGAATTTTTATTTTAAAATCAAAATTTTAGACCATTCTCTACAATAATAGTATGCAATATTTTGGCAGATGAAAATGAACTTTCTAAAGCCACTTTGTCCTGGGTGTGGCAGGGATATCAACAGAGGAGATGGAAACTGAATATTCTACCTTGTTTTGTGATTTTTCTTCAATAATTTTAGAATGGGTATGGTAAAACTCTATTAGACTTAACTTCTATTTTTTTTAAAAAAAGGGTTTCGAATTGAATTAATTCATTAATATTAATAAAGAGAAAAGGGGCTCAAACAGACTGCAAAAAATGAAGTTATTTGGAAAATGAATTTGGAAAGAGCTCATGGCAGATTGAATTTTGTATGGTAATTGCAGAAAGACTACTGTATACTCAGTGATGGAAAAGAATGAAAGTTCCAAAATGGAGGAACGGATTCTGGAAAATGTCAGAATTTGCTGATATGACAAAGCTGACTTGCATGGTCAGAGAAAAAAAAGACTATTTTTTTCTGAAAAATTGGAAATGTTATATGAACCTTTTGATATGTTATGATAATTTATGGATTTCAAGGACTGAGAAAGATGTGTATTAAGGGAGTTGCATAATATCTAAAGGAGACATAATTATAAGATTCTAACTCCCTGTTGAAGAGGTCTGAAATCATTATGTTTCAAGAGGCAACTGAACTTTCCTTTTTTTTTCCTTTGAAGACATTTTACTTCTCATTCAAGAAGCCTCTTTAGCTTCTTAAATGAGAAGTGAAACATCTTGAAAGAAAAAAAAACAGAAAGTCTAGTTGCCTCTTGAAAAAACCTTCTGAGCCAATCATGACCTGGATGACTGAGAATCTCCATAGACATAACTTTAGTTTTCTCTATCTCTATTTTTTTTTTCTCCTTCTTTTCCTTCTACTTTTGCTTTAGATTTGACTTTGACTTCATGTAAATTTCTCAGTACGTATAAATTAGAATAAAATATTGACCAATTGGGGTCACAGGTTATCCAGTGCTATTTGAACAATAACCTTTAAGCCAGTGGATTCTAATTATAAGAAAATGGATTTCGACTAAAATGTGCAGTCGTCCCAATTGTACTAGAAAAAGTCAATTCAGAAGGGGCCTCTTCCTTGGCAAATTTTTTAAAAAAGATGATGAAAGATGCTGCATCAGCAGATTACTTGCACTGGCAGATAGAGGGGGTGATATAACCTTTGATGTCTCTTCTAGCTCTGAGATCTGATGAATAAAGTTGGCAACCAAGAATAAAGAAATTGACTATCTTTGCAAAAGGCAGGCTGATAACAAACATTAGGAATACCCAAAATAATTTATTGGAAACACACATTTCCATGTTTCTCCAATGAGCCAATAAAATCAAAGAAACAATATACAACTTTCAAATAATTTTGGAAAATAATTAGAATATTGTGTGAAATAAAATCTGATATGTGTTCCATATTAACATACTTCTAATAGTCTATTCCTATTGGTTAACAAATACTGAAAGCTGATTGGTTCCCTACTGAACGCTGATTGGCCAATAATAGCTAGCCTATGATTGGCCAGCTCAGCAGCAGGAAAATCAAGAAGCCATCATTGGTCACAAGCCACGAGCAGCCTCTCTATAAAAAGAGCTGCCGCGGCTCCTGGTTCAGATGGATTTTCAGAACTAAATAAAAGAGCNCCTCTCTATAAAAAGAGCTGCCGCGGCTCCTGGTTCAGACGGATTTTCAGAACTAAATAAAAGAGCTGAAGTTATGCTGATCTCCGGTCTCATACTTTGCGAACACAACAGGGGCCAATGATGAAACCTTGGCCTTGAGGGTCTCAGGAATTGGTGTCAAGGTAGGTCAGCTTCGATGTCAGATCTGGGAAGTCTCTGGTCTGATTTTATCAAGCTGGCCACCTGTAGGAGTACTCCAGCACTCCCTTAGTCAGTATGGCATCACCATATGTGGCCTTCCTGGAGCTGGACCTTATTGGATTTTGGGCCTGTCACTGCCACTATTTGGCCTGGCACCCACAAGGAATGACCAGTGAAGTTTCTGGCATAGAGTAGATTATTTAAAATGAAGGATCTGGCCTGGCTAAAGGAGGCTAAGGGTGCAGATGGAGCATAATTGGGGTGAAGCCTGTCTAGGTGAGTTTGTAAATGGCATCCCATTAAAAGTTCCACTGGGGAGCAGTTAGTGGCAGCACTGAGGATTATGTGCTGTATTAGCAAGTGTTTGGCCAGCCTGGTATGCCAGTCAGTAGGCCCCAGTCTACCTAGGGCTTCCTTGACTGATCTGACAGTTTGTTCCTCCTGTCCATTCGATGTAGGGTGAAAAGAGGCTGTCAAGGTGTGTCTAATTCCTTGATTAGCAAGGAACATTTCAAATGTAGTAGAAATAAATTGGGGGCCATTGTTTGACACTAATACGTCAGGGAGGCCATGGGTGGCAAAAAGTCATTGCAAGGCCTTGATCACTGCCTCAGAGGTGGTGGAAGGCATCATGGTAGGTTCCAGCCATTTTGAGCAGGAGTCTTCCACAACCAAGAAAGTCTGCCCTTGAAAAGGGCCTGCCAGGTTAATATGGATCCTTAATCAGGGGGTCCTAGTGTTTTCTCATTCTCCTGGGGTGGCAGCAGGAGGGGTGGCCTGGCAGGGCAGACAGGTGTCAACCCAATTGGATATATGGTCATCCATGCCAGGCCACCACACATAGCTACATACCAATATCTTCATTATTCCAGGATGCCCCTCATGTAAAACTTTTAAGACTGGTACTTGTAATTTTGGGGGAATGACTACTCTACTTCCCCAGAAAAACAACCCTGGAGGGAAGATAACTCTTGTTGGTGAATCAGAAAGGGCATGGATTCAGTGGTAAAAGGACCTTTAAACCATCTCCTTCCTACCCAGTCAAGGACTTTGGAAATTACTTTATCCCTTGCAGAGTGGTATGCTATATCATCAGCTGTAAGAGGCAGTTGGTGATCATCAATCAGGAAGACTGCAGTTGTTGGAGCAGGATATTCCATTTGGGTGGGCCATGGGCAGCATGGCTGAGATGCTTCCCCACTTGGTGAGACAAGGTATAAGTATAAGCTGCTAAAAATTAAGTCCATCTGGTCATTCGAGGGGATAAAAACTGAGGTGTTTGGTAGTTCCCAGAAAGGATTCCTAATAAAGGCTTATGGTCAGTAATTAAGTCAAAATGATGACCATAAAGAAATTTGTGGAATTTTTTCACAGATGCCACTGCTGCCAAACCCTTTTTGTTGATCTGACTGTGGTTATGCTCACTCTGTGATAAAGTTCTTGAGAAAAAGGCAATGGGTGCTTCTAGGCCATTAGGCAGTCTGTGGCTCAGTACAGAACCAATGCCAAAAGGGAAGCATCACAGACTAAAATTAGAGGAAGTCTTTTGTTAAATTGGATGAGAATGCTGTCTGAAGTCGGTAGCATTTTGACAGTTTTTAAAGAAAAAGCTTCTTTGGGGCCCCACTTCCAAAGGGCTTGTTTATCTAAAAGTCTGTGCAGAGGTTTTGCAATAGAAGCTTTGTGAGGTAAAAATGAAGTGTAAAAAATTAGTAGGCCCAGAAAGGATTGTAGCTCTGTTTTGTTTGTTGAAGTTGAGGCATCATGGATGGCATGTGCCTTTGATTTGATTAGATGGATGCCAGCAGCGTCTATTCGGTATCGGAGAAAGTTCACTTGAGTGGTAGCAATGGTACATTTTTCTCTTTTGAGTTTGAGTCCTGCTCTTTGAAAACAAGTTAAAACTTCACATACACGTATTAACTGTGGTTTGTCTGTGGCTGATATGAGTATGTCGTCAAATTAGGGGATGACTCCAGGGATGCCTTGTAGTAACCATTCCATAAGGCATTGAAAAATTCCTGGGGCCATGCTGACTCCAAATTGTAGGCACTTACATTTAAAGGCACCCGTATGAGTGATTATGGTCTGAGCCTCAGCAATGAGGTCATCCACAGGTAGATGTTGATAGTTCTGTGCCATATCCAACTTAGCAAAAAGAGACCCTGGTTCCAAAGAATGCAGCAAATGTTGGATAACAGGAACTGAGTAACCTAATTTGCAGAAATGTGTTAATTGTAAATTTATAGTCAGAACAAATTCTTATGCCACCATCTTTTTTGAGAGGTGTGACAATTGATGTTTCCCACCTGGACAAATGCACAGGTTCTAAAACTCCCTGACGAATCAGCTTATTGAGTTGTTTGTCTAGCTTGGGCTGAATTGCAAATAGTATTCTGCAAGGTTTAAGGCAAATAGGAGAAGCTTGGAGATCCAGAGTGAAAGAAATAGGGGTTCCCACATAGCACCCTAAGCTATCACTGAAAACATCAGCAAAGTCACTGAACAAGGCATCAACCTCCTGGTCATTAATGGAGTGTATGCCTCCCACATGTAGGCCAAGGGAGGGGAACCAATCTGAACCCAGCAAATTGGGAAGGGATCCATCCACTATAACCAAGGGCAAGCATCCCTGAATGTTTTGAAATTGAACTGTAAACTTGCCTTTCCCAATGACTAAGATGGGTGGGTCCTGGTAGTTTTGCAGGGAAAGTTGGCATTCTTGGAGCCTTTTCTTGGCCATGTGGGGAAGGAGGTGCTTCAGGGTGCTCCAGGACACAATGGATAGTGCAGATCCTGTGTCCACTTCCATTCTGCAAGGCTTGCCTTCCAAGGAAACAAGAACGTGTTTTGTTAGAATTAGAGTGTTTGTTAAGTGACTCAGCTTTATAACAAGTAAAACAATCTTCAATTTGTTTTTGAAAACGTTGTGCTGGTTGGGAAGGAGACTACTTACTTGAAGGTCTTCCCAGCTTGGCAGATTCTGGCTAGATGATCCTTTTTCTGGCAGTTTAAGCAAATGGCATTCTTGAACTTACAAGTTGCCCTGAGATGATTCCCACCACAACTCAGGCAGATTGGCTGAGACTGTGGAGGTTTGTTTCCAGTAGACTTTTTTTTTTTTTTTGAGAGGCTCTGGGTTGCTTGAGGTAATTGACATCATCATCTTCATCTGGTAATTCTTCTGGGAGAGTTTCTTCTTCGTGAATGGCTGAATTGTTTTTGCCGGCAGAGCTTCCTTGAATCTCTGCCACTGAGAGAGTTGATGTGTTGAGCTTTGTCAAACAAATCATTCGACAGCATTGGAAGATTAAGGGCTTGAAGGAGATGAAATGAAAACAAACATTGCTACCAGATGACATCTGCATGCTGACTAGTTTAGATTGATGNGCTTGAAGGAGATGAAATGAAAACAAACATTGCTACCAGATGACATCTGCATGCTGACTAGTTTAGATTGATGAGGGGGGCATACACTTCATAACATACCCAGCATTAACGAAGAGGAACTTCATACTAATAAATTCATAAAGACAGCTTTTGGCAGGATGGGTAAATAAATCAAGAGAGAACAACTGCAGGAATGGGAGGAGTAAGGGGTAGTTGAGAATTGTGGCTTAGTTAGTATGCGATGTAAACCATAGAATTATAGTGTTAATAGGGTAATTGGGACCCGAGTGCAGGGCGGAGATAGACAGCAATTAGGTGGATGGAATGAAAGGATAAATTACACTGAAAGATGATTGATTTCAGTGCTAAACTTGTTCAGTTTAACTGTGCTTGCCAGTTACTATACTAGGAACAATAAAAAGAAAAAGAAAAAGGAATACAAACCTATCTGTTTGCAATTTCTTACCTAGGATTCACAGAACATCTGCTAAGAGAAGGTTAGCTTTGAGGTCTCGACCGACCATAAAAATTTGGAAGCTCTACAAACCCCTCGCAAGCTATGCCTCAAACAAGTTAGATGGGCACTTTATTTTCAGAGGTTCAATTTTGTTTTGAAATATGTACCTGCAGGGAAAAATTTTCTAGCTGATGCATTATCTTGACTCCCATAATATGATAGTAGAAGAGAAACTCTGATACAACCTATTATACAGGGTAAAAATACCATACAAATATTAAAATATAAAGTAATAGATGACCTACAAAAAGGTTTAGAAAAAGATCCCTGGTTACAGAAAAATAAGACACAATGTATTGTCACTGACGGAATAGCTTGGAAAGGAATGAAATTATATATACCAATTACCTTAAGTGAACTAGTACTTAAAAGGTGCCATGATAGCAAACGAGCTAGTCATTACGAATATCTTAAAATGTTACATATAATCAAGAGACAATGTTGGTGGTCAGGTATGAGGTCAGATATTGAACGTTACATTAGAAAATGTAAAGTATGTGCTAGTAGTAAGGACTGTCCTAGAAAACCTTTAGGACTATTGCAAGAGGTGTCTGATCCAGTTAAACCATGGCAGGATATTCATTGTAGATTTACCTTATAGTCATGGGTTCATCGTAATATGGACCATAATAGATCTTTTCTCAAAACAGGTACATTTCATTCCATGTAAAGGCATACCCTCTGCAAATAAATTAGTTGGTTTGTTTCTAAAACATATATATCGCTCAGCGACTTGAGCTTCTTCTGTTGCCACTTTAAGCGTAAATCAGTTGGCTTACAAATTGTTTTGTGCTTCCATTTCATAGTCTTCAATTACAATTACATTGTATATACTCTCATATTTTCAATCAAATGATTAAATACATATTAAGCAATCATTTTGACTATTAATTTTATTCATTCATGCTTTTACAAAATAAGCATATTTACTTAATTTGTTTTATGACGGTTCATATTATCATTCCCAAATCTATCCTAAATCATTTTGTAGATAACAAAAAGAAAAGAATACATTATATATAATATTATTTTCGTAATAATCTACATATCCATTACTTAATTTATGCTAACCATTGATAGAATAGATCCAAATTTTATAAAATTTTTATCATCTTGTTCTCCAATTTCAAGTGTCAATCTACTGTCATTTGGCATCACATTCGCAATATTGTCTTAATGATTTCCTCCTTTGATTGTGTTTTCTCAATTTTCCAGTTCTTTAGCAAATACAATCTAGCCAATGTTAATACATTTACAGTCAGGTATTTCAAAGCTCTTTACTATATATTTCATGGTAAAATTCCCAATAAAAATATCTCTGCTGACGTTTCAAATCTATATGCTTTTTTGTCATTTTTTCCAAAACCATGTGTGGATTTTACTACAATATTTTCAGCAATCTGGCCACATGTCCACCACAAAGTTATGAGCCAGGTGTCTGATGACATTTCCAACATTTTTCAGATGATTCTTGAACATTCTTGGTCATTCTTGTCGGGGGGAAATGCCATCTGGAAAAACATCTTGTACAAATTTATATTTATTATGCTGTTGACAGTTTTCACTCTTATAATTTGATAGACACAGTTTTTGCCATTTCTCTAGATCATCCCATATCCAAAATTCTTCCCCCAACACATCATTGTTCTTTAACTTGATTCTTCCTTCTAGTTTAATTTCTACAAAATATCCATACAATTTTTTAAATGCACCTTATTATCAGTACCTGTCAAAAATATTAGAAAAGTCCAGTCAGTTATCAAGAAAACCTGTTCTTGGATCTTTATTATACCTTGAAGGTATTTGATTTGATGAAATCCCCAATTCATCTTTATACTTTCTTCCTCTAGTTTTTGATAGATTTAAGTTAATCCTTTTCATTCAATATTCACCATATCTATTTGTCCTTTTTGGATTTATAGGATAAGAAAATGTCAATCAGTCGATAGCCAGACTGGAATTTTCAAATAACATTGTCTTTTGGTCTCTCCCAGTTTAACCACAGTCTCCCACATATAATGTTTCTAAAATACCCATTTTTATTCCTTATCACCATAAAAAAGCATTCCACACCCAACAAACAGATCATCGAATACATAATATAAATGTCAACAATGCTATTGATTGACATTACTAATAGAATTTTGTTGAACATGTAACTAAAATATTAATTTCTTAATGTTATCCATTCCTGAACCCACATCAAATTTGTAGCTTTGGTAATTATAAAAATCTCCCAATGTAGGCAAACCCAAATCCTTCCCTCTTATTCTAGATCTTGCAAAAGTTTTAACTTATTCTAGCTTCTACCTTGCCATATATATTTCAACACAATTTTACTTTAAATTGTCAAAGTAGCTTTTCCAAGCCCTACTTGGAATGTGTTGAAACAAATATAAAATCGGATAATATATTCATATTGATGTTGAATATTCTCCTATTAATGACAGTTGTAATTTTTCCCATTTCACCCAAATCTTGTGCTATCTGCTGTTTAAGCCCATGTCACAGTGAACTAACGGATGCAAGAGGATGTAAAATGGACATAAAACCTTGCATCCGGTTGAAAACATGATGTACTCACTGCCTCCATTTGCTTCCTCTCTATCCGCTCCAGCATCCGTTTATTGACGTTTTCATCCGCCTCCCAAAAGTTTTGGGCTGCCTAAAACTCTTGCTCGGGAAAAATAGTATCCAGTTCATCCGTTCTCGCATCCGCTACGCATCCCTACGCATCCGTTCCGCATCTGCTTATGCATCGCTATATCCGGCTTGGCATCCGCTGCGCATCGTGCAACTCTCATCACCGGAAGGCAGGGAGGAAGCGGACGAACGGGAGAGATGCAGGAACGATGCAGAATGGTGCAAGCGGAAACAAAGCATTTAAAATGAAAAAAAACGTTCGCAGGGGATCTATCTCGGATATTAAGGATTGTCTAGAGGATGCGAGGATGCCTAGAGGATACTAGAGGGATGCCAAATTGGACACCTATGACTGCCTTAAAAAGGAGGAGCAACTCATCTGCATCTCACTTTCAGAACCAGCAGCCCACCTGTGCAGACCTCTGCAGCCTTCATCTGACTCTTCCTCTTCCACAGGCATCCAGTCATTGCCCACCGTGGATCATACCAACAGTCCCCTTTTTGGGCAGCCACCATCCTTCTACAAAACAGCACCGAAGCATCTACAGGCTCTGTGGAAACTCTCTATGGAGAACAAGAGGGCGCCAAGAAGTGTCTGGGTCTGAAAAATGGATCAGGAGAAGAGCAGGAGTACGGACTAGATGAACAACAAGCTGATATTAGTGGAGCTCAGAGCAACGAGACACTCAGGCGTCCAGACTTCATGAGGAGCCTCCAGCATGTTTGATGAACGTTGTTGCAGCGCCTGACACCGGTTGAAGGCAAACACCCATTCCGGCCCAGCCTGGAACCTAGCTCAAGGTGTGCACTCCACTCTGCGCCCACCGGGAGCCTCAGGACCACCTACAAAAGCATGCAGTACAGCTGGAGGGGTTGCCACACCAACCCACCATCGAGCATTGTGGTCAGAGAAGTGTGTGCAGGCCCATCATCGAAGAATACCTGCGGAGCCTCCAGTGCCCCTCCAAATGAAGATGCTGGAAGAAAGTTGCAGAGGCAGTGGTATTCAGGAAGTGGAACTTCCCCCACACCATTGTGGAGCCATAGATGGCAAGCACATGGCCTGCAAAAGCTCCAGCCAAAGCGGGGTGCCACTTATTTCAACTACAGGGCTTCCTTCAGCATCCGTTCCTCTTCCCATGGTGATGCTGACTACAAATTCATATACCTTAACCAGACTCCTGACCATGAAGAGAGGATCTTCAACTACAGGCTGTCAGGGCAAGGCGGGGGGTGGAGAATGCCTTTGGCATCCTAGCCACAGGTTCCAGGTACTTTCTCACCCACTGTAGCATCGTCCCAGGAGACCGTGAGGGAGGATCGTGGAAGCTTGCCTGCATCCTTGCAGCAAATTTCATGTGCACCCGCGACCCAGTCTTGCAGGAATCAGCTTTGTGGACCATCAACAAGGCAATAGGGGACATGGAGGCCTGGGGAATGGAGGCAAGGGGCCGAAACCTGAGCCACAGTCAGGTATTGCAAAGCCACAACAGAAACTTCACGGGAAGGGAAGAAGCAGCGCAACCTCCTGAAACAACTGGTGCTACTCCCCAGCTGAGCAGTGAGTGCAAGACATGATGGTAGATGCTTAATGGATGCTTTCCTTCAGCCTGTCTACCCACATGATGAGATTGGGCCATGTATGTTGGGTGGCTACAATGAAACAGGGTGTTTAATAAAGAGTTGTTTTGTGTTCAACAGTGTGGATCAATGCTTACATTGTTAGTGGATAATAAAGGACTATAGTGTGGCACCTGGAGGGGGACCATACAGTCCCACTATGCTTGCACTGGGCAGGCTATCTAGTCGCCACAGCGTATCTTAACCCACCCCACTTGCTATCTTAAACCATCCCCAAGCATTTTAAGCTTAAACCATTTCTAAAAAAATTTCCCAGACTTTATTGAAAAAAAAGAAATTGAAGCAAGTGTCCGTGAATCAAAGATAAACTTTTTGAATAACAAGCTGTAAAAAAAAATGAGCCAGAATCAAGTGTCCAATAAAGTCCACAGGTTGCCAGCATCCCGTGCTCTGGCACTCTGTCTTGGTCACTCGGAGGTGTGCCCAGTCTCAGGGTGAAGGGGCCAGGTTGCTGTGGGTGGTGGTGGTGCTGGAGTGCTGCGGCGCCGAGGAGGACAAAGGGGACCGGATGTGTTGAGAAGGTGTTGGACAGCTGGCTCAAAGCCCTGATTGCGAAGAGGGCTTCCTCCATTGCCATGGGGTTGTCAGCCCAGTACTGATGGACAGCAGTAGTGAGGCCGGCTGGCTGTGGGGATGGAGGAAGGAGTAGTGTAATGGGGCTGTATGCTTGCATCTGGGAGGGCACTGGCGTGCGTGGCTCATTGTCGTGGGTAGGCATCAGTGGCGATCAGTGGAACAGGTGTTTCATGGGCATGTTCGCCCGATGACTTCTGTGCTGGACTTGGAAGGGCTGCTGCCTGTGTGCTGGACCTCCTAGGTAGCGTGCCCTGTAGGTGAGGGCCTGTGGGAGAGCCTTGGAATCGGGAGGGACGCCACCTGGGGTGGAGGAGCAGACCTGACTGGGTGGAGCAGGTTCCTCTGGGTGCGTGTGGGTTGGAAGCAGTCCATGATCCGCGTCCTTCACCAGCTGGTACTATGGCATCCGTTTCATTCCTTGAGGTCTGGTTGGAACATTGGTGAGGAAAGCGGCTTTGGTTGGGAGGATTGAAGGAGTTGGTGTGGACCAGCTGAGGGAGGAGATCTATACTGGTGCGGATGGTGTCCCTGAGTCTCCAGGCAGACAGTGTGGCCTGCCCCTCCTGCTGTCCGGCTCTCTGCCTTTCTGCGGTAGGCGGAGGTGGGGGAGTTGGGATGCAGCTGAGGACTGTGGTGGCTCGAATGTTCTCCCTTTCTGCCCAGCCGCACAGGGAGTTCCTCTACGCACTCCACCACGCTTACCACACCTGTCCACGGGTTCTCCGCCGTGGCACACTCCACAGAAACCTGCCTGGAACAGGGCTGACTCGTCGCCAGAAGAGGACTGGCTCTCAGCAGGCTGACGGAGAGAGAGGGTATGAGAGGGGCTGCTGTGTCCTCGGTGCGGACCTCCCCCTCCAGATTGAAGTGCACCTGGCCGATGACATTTAGGTCTCTCTGTCTGTCGGCCTCACAGTGTCTGGCCAGATTTCTTGAGGGTGCAGCTTCCCGTTACCAGGTGTGGCATATGTTGTCCACCAGCCGAGAAGCACCTCCGAAATGAAACCCATACTCTCTGCCTCTCTCTCCAAGCAGCCTGGCTTCTGCTTGGTGGTCCCTGTTACAGCCGGTGTCCCTTCTGCCACAGATAGTCGGTTCTCCGTCTCAGCCACTCCAGCCGACCTCATCCTCGGTGGCCTCGCCAATATAGTAGTTGCTCCCTCGCCATTGTCACATGCGCCTCTTCCTTCCCTTTGGCTGGACCAGATGGGCCCTCATCAGAGGGGCTCCCTAGGTAGTACGGGCTGGCTCCTCCAACACCAACCACCAACCGCAGCGAGCACAGCAGAATCATCCATCATCATCATCATCATTTTTCCCCTCCCCGCCCAAAAAAAAAAAAGGCAGCCAGGGATTTTCAAGAAAATTTCATTTTTCCCCATCATCAGCAGCAGCAGCAGCAGCAGGAGAGCGAGGCATCATTCGATCATCTAGCAGCAGCCAGCAGCGGCAGCAGGATCAGCCAGCCAGGCAGGGACCAGCAGGACCAGGTATCAGCAGGCAGTAGAGTAAGCACTAGCAAGTCCAGCGAGCACGAAGCAGGATGAGCAGGACAGCAAGAGGCAGGAGCGTGTGAGCAGGACCAGGGCAGGACCAGCAGGACCAGGAGGCAGCTTCAACAGAGTAGCACCGAGCAGAAGTACCACCGCCAGGAGCAACTTCAGCAGAAGCAGATGTCGAGGGCAGGTGCGGGAGGTTGCCCTGTCCCTCTGTGCCAGGATTGGGTGGCAGGCTTGCTGAGAACTTCGTTTTCCTCCCTATGGTTGTGCGATGTTCTGGCTGGCAGGGAAACTGGCAGGCACCAGGCTGGCAGGAAGGCGCTGGCAGGTAGGCTGCAGGAAGGCCTGGCAGGTAGGCTGGAGGAAGCCTGGCACGAAACCTGGCAGGGAAGGCAGGCAGCAGGCAGGGCACCAAGGCTGGCTTGAAGCAGGCTGGCAGCAAGACTGGCAGGCAGGCATTCGCAGGCAGCGGGCGAGGCAAGGAACTCGAAGTGTCCAGCAAGCAGGTCTTTCCTCAGAATTTGTGGCCACGTGCCGAGCTGCTTCCCTTTTATATCCCGGGGGCTTACGCAATGCTTCCCCCCGCATGCGCAAATTTAACGCTCGGCAAACCCATTCCGCTCCGCCCTGTGCATCCGCCTTTATCCGCTCTGCATCCGCCTGTTATCCGTTCTGCGTCCGCTGCAGCTGAGGCCCCCCGGAAGTCTTTGCGGTTGGCCACCCGCCCCCATCGCCCCCATCCACTGGGCCTTCCAGTCTGCATCCGCTTTCCATCCGCCCTGCATCCTCCCGCAGTCGCGTGTTATCCGCTCCAGTTATTTCAAAATTTTGCCCCTTTTAAGATGGATAACAACGGATGAACATTTGCCTCGGTCCGCTGGGTCCTTTTTGCATCCGTTGGCCAGTTGTGACATGGGCTTAAGTTTGATAAGTAATTATCTCTTTTCAGTGTACTGAATCTTGCGTGTTATATCCCCAAGTACTTGATATTGATTCATGACTGCGATTTTCAATATATCTGCCCAGTCTGCCTTTTGTCTTGACAACATTATCTTGTTAGGCATCTTTGTCTTATCTTGATTATTTTCAACAGCCACCTTCCATATGTTCCTATCTTTTCTATCAATTTTGATGCTGGTTTCTAGTGGATCTGTCTAAAAGTGAAAACCAGATCATCTGCAAATGCTTGTAATTGTTAAATTCCTTCCTTTTTAATTTTCATCCCTTCTATAGTCTTTTCATCTCTCAGTATTCTATGTCGCACTTCCAATGTTAACACAAACAACAGAAGTGCATAGTGGGCACCCTTGTCTTGTCCTTTTCTGAATATCGAGTAGAGGGAGGAGCTGGGCGTTGCGACATACGGGCGATGCGATCTTAGAGGTCTGGATTGTCTGCTGATATCTTTGCTTCGGATGGTCTAATCGATCTGATCCGTTCCTGGAAAAGAGATTGGTGAAAGTAAAGAAACGCATCCTGCTCGATCCCAGGGCATACTGCAAAGACCCTGGTAGATCCCATTGACAAAATCTTCTTTTTGCCAGCCGGCAAAGACGCAGCCATAACAAGCTGCTGAAGCTTTGGGACAGTCACGAACGAAAGAGAATGAAGAGAGAGTAGTGCCGTTGGTGAGAATTTTTTCTTTATTTTAGATTAAAGGACACCCTAAGGAAAGAAAGAATCTGTAAAAGTTTTGACAGAGAAGTGACTAAGCAGCGATAAACAGGAATGTCAAAGCTAATATTTTTATTTTTTTTTCTCATTGCTGGATTTTACACACGATCTCATATTTTTGGAATCTGGACTGTTTTTCTTTCCTCTTCTTCTTTTATCTATTCTTTCTTTCTCCTTTTTTCGATTTAAAAATTCTAGGCTAGAGACTCCCCTTTAGGCCTGATGTTTTTTATTTAAATATATTTGTCTTTTTTTAATTTTATTATATTTTGCTTGGAAAAGGAGGGGGAAGTGAAAGCAAAAAGCAAACTTGGGTAACACTGCGAACTAGAGCTTTGAAATATTCTATTTCTCATTCTTGACCAGACAAAGCTGAGAAAGAACTGAGACTACTTTTCAAGGACATTGCTATTTTGATAAGAGGGAAGAGCATGGGAGAGTATTATTTTATAGGCTGCGTCTTCTGGGTTTCTATCAACAGCTGGAGGTCTGGTGTTGAAGCTTAATGGAAAAGAAACGGTTGATAAGGTCTCTGGAGAAGAGATATAACAAGAGCCTTGGATAATTAAAACAAAGTGCAGTGTGCTGCTTTTATATTTTTACTAAGTTCCACTACCCGCTCATTCTATCAATTTACTTTTTGTAATAGCTATTTGGATTTTTGGCCTTTGGGAACCTGTTCTTTTTTTTTTTTCTTGTCTTTGGAAGTTAAATTCTACGCGTTTTATTTTAAAAGCGGAAAAGCTTTAGTATTGATGATTTTTTTCCTTTCTTTTAAAGGGAGTAGTCCTTCTTTTTTCTTTGTTTCCTCAACCCTCCCTAGTATTTTTGTCTTTGCCAGTCTACCTTCTATGTTAGTTTTTTCATTGTCTTCTTTTTTTCTTTTTTGCCTTTTTTATCTCTGTATACATCCTTTATATTTGAGACCTGCGCTAATTCGATTAAAAGGTAGTTGAAGAACCTGAAGGAATTTTACCTTTCTCTTTTTTTGAGCTTTTTTGATTTTTCACCTTTCCACCTTTTTTAGGATTTTACACTTTTCTTTTGTGTGTGTTTATGTCTTTTCCTTCATTTTTTGGAATTTTTAACTCGATCTAACCAATCGAATTGGATTTAAGGTATACAAGCAATCTGAAATTATTTTCTTTATTATTATTATTACTATTGTGGCTTCTTTTCCTACTATTTGATTTGAATTGAAATTGGTTTTACAACAATTGGATTTCAGGTTAGAAGAACCTTGAAGATTTTGAATTGCTCGAAATTGAGAGTAGGAATTAACAGCCCCTGGGTCCCTCCAACTACTTACTTCTTCCTCTCCACCATCTGGGGAGGAAACATGTCAATACAGGACAGGTATTACAGCCAATGAAAAAGAAACCAAAGGAAAAAGTGAGGCCCTGCAGTATTATGCAAGGAATTAAATATTCAGAACCAAGAGACCAGAAATATTGAAAAGAGAACAGAAACATCAAACGAAAGAACAGGAAAACCAATGAAAAGGTAGAGAACATCCAACAAATATGGATTGAAGGAGAGTTATTGATGAGGAGATTTCCCAAAAATTGTGGAAGAAGATAAACAAAGAGACAAAGGAAATTGGAGATATTGATTAACAGATTAACTGTGGTTGAACAAATAAAAATGTGGTATGCTGACGATAGGCAGATAAAGACAGATCAGAATTTTATCTTACATTCCAAAAACCAGTAGAGGAAAGAAAAGGCACAAAAACCCTAGCTAGATATGATGGAAATATTGGCTAAAGCTTGGAAATAACTGAAGAGAAATGATGGAATGGAATGAGATGAGTTCTGTCTGAGTCGTTACCAAGAGAAGTTCACATTAGATTTACAAAGAAAGCCATTTTAAACGCAAATATTGCAAGTGGCAAGAGAGAAAAAATTGAAAATACAAAGACAAGGAGATTGTCTTGAAACAACATTTCCAGAAGAGTGAGAGAGATGAGAGAGAGAATATTGATATCCTGACCAAAATGCTACTTTAAAAAAGAGGTGAATTATAGAAGGCGATGTCGATCAGAAGGTTTAAGTTCACAAGGCAAGAACAGAGATATAGAATGAACGCAGTTGAGAAAGCTGAATCATTTTGCACAGAATTTTTTGTGAGGGAAAAGAGAATGAGGCAGAAAAAGAAATTTACGCCAATTGAATTCCAAGAGGGACTGCCAAATGACAAACTGAAAAAGAAGAAAGGTGCAGTAGGTGGAAAGGAGGAAGTCCAAAGAACAACGTGAACACCAAGATTCTATGAGAGCTGTTAAAGCCTAACACAAAATCATACCATGGAAAAGAAAAATATGATTACACAATTAATATAAATGGACTTAACTAGCTGTTAAAGAGAAAAGGAAGAACTTTCCATAAATGAAGAGAAATTAAAATTTGATATAACTGCCCAATTGAATAGCTTCCCCTGATTTATTGTCTGCTGGAGTGTTCAGTGTTGGATATTAATCTGTCCTGTGCTTTAAGGGGATCATGCGAAAGAGAGGAGAAGTATTTTTCTTCTTTTCTGACTGCCAGGCTAAACACCTGGGCACAAAACTTAATTCCCTCTGAGTATCTCCAGCTCAAATGATCACCCATACCAGGCAGCCAGATGAAACCTAGGCTTCCTAATAAAATAAATAGCTGTGCTTTTATGTGAAGCCAGCTGCACTGAAAGCCTCCAATTTCAGAAACAGGTGTTGCCAGCCAAGCAAAAGCCACAAAACAGACAGAAGAAACCAGAAAACACCCAATTCAAACAAACTCAAGAACAAATAAACACAGGACCAAAGACCACACCAATCATGATGTAGAAAACCATCCCCTAGCACAGCAAGGATAGGCTTGCTCAAATTTAACTAACAAATAGAAAAAAAGACAAAAGTGGCTGTGATGCGCTGAACCCACTATATAATATTTGTTTTTTTTAAGTTTTTTTGCGGCGTACTTACATGTGTGCTTTGTTGTTTCAGCGCTTCCTTCGGGTTATTATTCCCAAGTCATTGTAGTGGTTTGTTAAAGTTGTAGCAACGTGGGTTCAGCAGAATCTCATGCTGCCATCATCAGCTGTCTGTATGGAGGTGTGTCTCAAGTTTGTTGGTCTTCAAATTCGAGGGCTGGTCCGATTCTGATTCTAGGAGGCCCGTGTCTGTGTTCACTGGAGCTTGGAGTTCTGATTGATTGGTGTTTCTGCGTTTCTGTCTGTTTTGTGACTTTGATTGGCTGGCAACACTCTGTTCTTGTGTTGGAGGCTTTCTTCAGTGGTAGCTTGGCTTCGTGTGAAAGGACAGCTGCTATTCATCAGCAAGCTAGGTTTCACCTGGGGGCCTGGTGGGGGTGTTTGAGTTGAGCATCAGAGGAGTCTGTCTTGATGCTCAGATGTCTTTGTCTATTGTTGTGGGTGTGGAGATCTTTCTATTGAGAGTTGGCAGGGTTGCCAAATGATTGACAGTCTCTGGAATCATTTCTTCTATCATGGCTTTCAGGTCTTTTTCAATCTCGTATGGTGCTCTGATATTCTGTAGTTGGGGTTTTCTATATGCCTAGCAGTTTTAGTGCCAGTTGAAGGTTGATGTTGTGACCTGTGGCGTTTATGCCATGTGTTGGACTAGGTGAGGAGGGTGTGGTCCAGCTTTTTTACTGCATTTTTGTGTTCATCTAGGCGGGTACTTATTCTTCTATTGGTCTGTCCAATGTATGTGCCCCCCCCACACACACACGCACAAAACAATGAACAAAGCTATACAAAGAAGGGCTTTTTTATGTTGTCATTTGCTTCTTACAAGAAAAGTCCTGAACAATAGCACTCAAAAAACAAAATGTGCTTAAAGTTACAATTCTACTTATAAAAGTTTATTCTTAGCTAACAGGTTACTATACCAACATTGAATGATATGATATGTTGCTACTTCCTAATTAATAAATTAACAATCAAAGTGGTATTAATAGTTTTACAATGAGTACTATATTTACAGTAGATAGCATTGTGTGCTTTGGCTAAGAAAAGAAAGTTTTCATTTGACTTTGTTGTTTACATTTTATTCATTAGTACTCATTGATCAATAAACATAAGGGTAAGACTTCATGCCAGATAATGTTCAGTAATAAATACTTTGGTTTCCACTAACATTAAGAAAAATATTCCTTTGCCACCCATGATTTTTTTTTTTTAAAGTGGGAAAATAGTGGAGAAAATACTATTAAGTCAATATCAAACATGTTTGCACAATTAAAATGAGCATTATCAACACAGTGGTGACATTAGACCCAAAGCTGTTGATTAATTAAATAGCCAATGGGATATAAACTGTGAAAGCTCAGCCTCGAAGGCAACCTTCACTGTTGTTAGCAGAAAATAACACAACACAGCATCAACACATGGGATGGCTTGTAATTGCTCGGTGAAAGAAACAAAGTAAGAATGTTGTACTTAATTGCTCCAGAAAGAAAACCAAGAAATTATCTCTATAATATTAATTAATCACTGTTCTAAGTGTGAACACAAGTCTTCTTTGTGTTAGACCCCAGTATTAAGATCTTACAAGTGGGACAATCAGAATAGATATATACTTTTCTCATTGTGTTGTAAATATTGAAAATCCATCTGTAGCAGTAATAATTACTATATAATGACAAGCTTATGCTACTTTTAAAATGTATCTCATTGATAGAAATTGTTGACCTGTAAAAGAAACATAATTTGGAATTCTTGGAAAGTCGCAAAACACAGAGTTTTAAAAAATTGCAATTTTTTTCCCAAAGTACTGTAAGAATCATTTTATTCAAGCTGCAAGTAATGTATTCAGTCTGTAAGAAAAGCAACAATTTGCTTGAAGGCTATCAATTTATTTCAAAGAAGCCCAATAAAATATTGCTTCCAATATCAGAATGTAATAACAATATAATGAAATACCAATAATAAAATAAAAAATAGTGTATGAGTCACTTATATATTAACTGATTCCTTCCAATTTAAAATTGAAAGGATATTTTTATAATTTATAAAATATGACAGTTAAAATATAAAAATTACAAAGCTACAAAAATAAAAGAACAAAAATAAAAATTAGAAACTGCAGAAAAGTATAGAAAGTAAAATAAAAAATAAGAATATATCAAAGAAAAAGAAAAGAAATATATAAAATATATAAAAAAGTGACTTCCCTCTTCATCATAACTAGTATAAACAATTTTAATTACTCTTTGTATCTCTTAAAATACAATGAATGGTCTCTTTGAAGTTATCCACAATGCTTTTTGGTTTTCCATTTACATATCTTGTGTAATTATTAAAACATCCTGTGGTTTCATTTGTATATGTGTTGTAAAATTATTGTAGCTTGTTACTTTTAAATCCACTTTCAAATCAGGTTCAGATTGATGGATAAAACCTGTTCATCTTCTAAAATATATTTTAAAGAACATCTGTCTATAATGGCAGACACTTTTAAGATTAACTTCTGGATCCAATGTTCACAAATATCTTCAATACATCCAATGTTAAAATATTTGGCTCCATTTTGTATTTTCAAATCAGATTTAATTGTTCTTTTCCTTGAATTGTAATTTTTAATTGATCCTGGTATCCTCTGGTATCCAATGTTCAAATTTTCATCCTATCTTATTATCTTTTAAGATTGCAAAACAACAGTTTTTTTCCCAAGGGAACAATTCTTATGATTAATTTCAAAACCTTTTTTAAAATTCATCTGAACCCTTAAACATTTATAACTTCCAAAATCAAAATTCTGATCATTTCTTTTCTGTTCATTATTTTTTTAAATGTCTATAAACTTATCTTTAAAACTTATTTTGCTGAGGATTAAAGGAAACTCACCTGTTGCAATTATAAAGCTTGTTGATTGAAAGGTTCTTAATAGTTGAAAAATAGTTAGGAAGAAATTTCCAAAACTATTAAAAAATGCGATTCAGCAGGAACTTCTGTCCATTAAAGCTACATTTGTGGTGGTGGACTTTATGAAAAATGTCCTGATGTTGTCAATCCTGAAGTTGATGTGACGGAGGCCATTTTAAGGCTTCAGTGTTTGAAGCTTCATTGGAGTTGAGGGTGTGGGGGATAGAGAGAGCTGGGGCTTTGTAGCCCCCCAAAAATACTTTCTCCTTGGGAACCAAGGACATTTCCACAGGTGGTCAGAGAGAGGAGGAGTGAAGTTACCAGGCAACTGGCATGCACCTTGATTGGATTTTCTGGCTGACTATTGAAGGGGAAAAACTTGTACTTTTAATGAGGTGAAAACTGTGGGAACATTCAGAGTTGTTTTTCATCAGCCTGTGTCAATATGATATGTCCAATAAATCTATTCTTTGAGGAACCTACTTGCCTCAGAGTTCTATTTGCTATGGGTGTATTACTTGGTAACCTGACAGAAGTTCAACTCATGGAGTAACTATAGAAATGTCAGTTTATGCTGTTTATGCATGAAGAGCAGCTGTTTGAAGTGCAAGTGGGCAATCTGAAGATACTGGGCTCACCAGAAATTGCCATTGTACTACTGATCTCACTGCAATGCTTTCACTGCTCTTTTGGAGTCATCCAGTTCAACATGTATCCTTACCTGAAGTTCTAAAGGATAGTGAAATATTGATGTTATCAAAATCTGCCTGGAGAGAGATATTCAAAGTTTACAAATACATATTATTATTCAAAGCAGACAAATTATTATTAATAATATTAAAAGGAAAATAAATATACCTCAAAAGTTTTACAACTAATTATTAGACTTTGGTTTTTACATTTTCATTCAATCCACTTAGAGGCATTTGGGAGGCTGAGCTCTTTCAATCTGCTTTGTCATTCTTCTTTCATTCTGTGGAAAATTGAATATTTGGGACTATGCTTAGATAGGAATAAGCCATCCTTCTTCTCATAGTTAAGATAATTTTCTTTCTTTTAAATACTTTTGAAAAGCAATTTAAAGTTTCTCAAATATGGAAATCAATTAGTTTAGAAACAAAACAATTACAGTAAAGTCGATATCATTTAATTCAAAACTAAATGCAATTAAGTTCAGATACATCTGGGTAAATAACTATGACTGGAATAATAATCAATTTGATTTTTTTTAACTGTTTGATAATCTTTCTATTTTTAACATTTACAATAATTTGCAGGTAGTATAATTTATGATATAGTTTAAGACTAAAAAGAGATATATTCATGAGTTTGTTCAAAATTATAATTTTTATCCTTGTAATGCTTATTTACAATATATTGCAATGAACCCTGAAGGGTTCATTCTGTTATAGAATAGGATAGAGTAGGATATAGATTATTAATTTAAGATATGACAGAGTTTTAAAAGATACGGAGATTCATTCATTAATCACTCTTTTTTAATTATCAGCTAAAACTTCAGATTTTTCACCTTACTCCTTTTTTCTTAAGTGTCCATGAAAGCAATTATCCCAAATCAATTTGTGAAGTCTTTTTTCTTTAAACTTCAAACTAGTTCATTTTATTGGGCATTTACCTCACATCACCAAAGCTTGTTACAGACCAAATTGATTATTAAAGTAGCATCAAATATTGTTATGAAATCAATTCTTTAATATTCATTTAAAAATCCAGGATGAACAAGTAAAAAACAACACTGAAAATTTACCCCAATATTGTGAAATAAATTGTATAATTTGTGTGGAAAAAGAAAAGGGATCACGTACAAATATGTGAAATTGAAATAGCATATAATACACACATGTGAACACCTAATTAATATTTTAAGTTTTAATAATGATTAAAAATGTTTTCTAAATGTTGAGATAAGCAAAAAAATATCTGCCCTGGGTAACTTAAAACTATTAGTTTTATTGTATGAAAAACAGCATTTTGTTATATTATATAAAACATCTAATAAGCATATCTTAAAGTACTTTAAAAGCTTTTCCCTTTTAAAATACTGCCCCAATACAAAAGGATAAGTCATTTAAGGGAATCCTTGAAGTTGTAGCATATTAGTTTTCCTTTCAGCTCCTATTATTTTCTGCTTCATGTTTTAATAAGAGTTCTGTATCATATGCATGATTGCTTCTACAATAATTTAAAGTTATGATGATGGAATATACTATCAGCTTTCAATATTTTCTCTCTTTGCTTTGCATCTTTTGGCTGTCATAAGTAATGGGGGAGAGGGGGTGGATGGTTATGGGAAGTGAGCTGGAGGTATTACAACCCAGAACTGAATAAGCTGGAGGTTCTTGCTTAGGTTTCTATACTATGCTATGCGCAGCTGCAACTCTTTATCAAAATATGTCAAGGTCACAATGGACAGGCCTCATCACCAACCTGGAAGATGCCCACATGGTGATATACACAACTTTTAATTGGATTAACCAATTGAACTATTGGGGGTAGGGAACATTTCCATTATTTTGTATATGTGATTTACTGCCATTTTCTCAGATTCAGAATTATTTTGTTGCTACCACTTGATTTCCAGTAAAAGATATCTTTTTTCTGATATAATGGAGTCCCTCAGTATCTTTCTTGGATTTTGAATAGAGCACCAGCTGATGTTATTCTGAATCTCACACATTACCAGCCCACCCAGAGAATTAATAAATTTTCTTCCAAGGGTCTGAACACAATGTCAAATCCAGCCAGCGACCAAGAAGACCTGGGAGCAAACTGGAAGACAAGATCTCTGCTGCTAGAGAGAGCAGGGGAAGCCAACTTGTAGCAGTTAGCAGAATTAAGTCTTGATGAAAACCAGCTGTAAACCCAAATGGTCCCTGGAGTCAGCTGAGGAATCCTGAGGAAAAAGTTCTCCTCCAGGAGCGACAACCAACCCATTGGCATGGAAGAGAGAAGCATGGCAGTGAGAGAGAGAAGAATTTTCTATAACTCAAGCCCATGCATCTTCTAAATGAAGCTATCAGAGAACCTCAAACTGATCAAAGGTATAAGGAGAGGAGGGGGACGCAGCCCCAGCCAGAAGAATTAGAGCAGCCACCCCATAAATCAACTTGGGTTATCGCAACAGGCAGCATCAGCCCAGGGGCCCCAGTGGAGGGGAGTATTGCCAGAAGACAATAGAACTCCAAGTGCCTCTGTTGGAAGTAAAATATGGGGGGGGGGGGAATCCAAGGAGTTTAGATTTTTCCTGGCACAAATCCTGGAGCCATGGGGAGGAATATGGAGGGGATTTTTCCTCAGAAGCAGCCAAAGTTAAATGTGTTATCAGGGCTCTGGAGGGAACAGCTGCAAAGTGGATGGTGGATTTACATAATGATAATGCCCCTCAGCTGATGAATTATGACATCTTCATGACTGTGCTGCGGGCCAGATTGAAGACATTGCTGAACATTGTAACGTGAAGGCCAGGATTAGGATGAAGACGCATAAATCGGGCAGAGATCAGTGGCCGACCACACTCAGGAATTTAGAGAGCTGTTGAGGTAATCCCCGTTAGGAGAATGAGCACATACAGGGAGACGTATAGAGAGATGTAGTGATGGAATAATACACACAGAGCACACAGATACACTGTACAGTAAATGTAGGTTTTACTTCCAGAAAGGTTTAATCAAAATCAAAATAAGCAGTCTAAAGTCATTCACAAGTTAAATCAGTCAGTTTTCAAACCAGGGATAATCCAAATATCAAGTCCCAGTGTCAAAACAGTTCAGTAACAGACTTACATTAAAATTCCAGTAATATCAGTCAATTAGAAGAAATGGAGGCAACAGCAATACTTTCCAACAGAAGGTAACAGAGATACACTCTCTTCTGAGACTCAGACTAAACAACCCCAGTTTTTTCGGCTCCATCTTATGGTCATTTGAGAACTACAACCTAATCACAGTTTTTGCATTTTCTTAAAGATACAATTTAAAATGTTTATCCTGGTTTATAAATTTCTAACCCAAAAACCTGTTCAGTGATTTATATTCCTAACAGAGCTGGTATATTCGAGGCTGGTCCAGGGAGCCCGATAGTTTTTATAGATGAGTGGAATGAAGATGTATATCAAGCTGTATTGCCAGAAGAGACCCCAGTGAGCTGCAGACTGTAGTACGTGCTGGCAGTAGAAGTGGAAATTGATCTGACCCAAACAGACACCAGGGGGCCTTGGTTGGAGCAAGTCCTCCCCCACCAGCTCTCGAGAAGCCTTAAAACCTCAAAAGGGAGGAATGGTGGCAAAACCCAAGACAACTACATGCTTCCAATGTGGGAAGGAAGGCCACTGAGCTGCAGACTGCCATGCCAAGCTGGAGCCAAGGGGGCACCAGGACGAGGAAGAACAACTTGAAAAAAAACCAGCAAAGCTCACAAAGTGGTGCTTAAGCAGAGGAGGTTGTCAAGATCACCCCTCTGAAAGGAGAGGAGTGGGGAACTCCAACCTCCTCTGAAAGAGAGTGAATCCGAATCAGAAGATGACTAACTGGTAAGTACAAACAAGGGCCCTATGACCATTCAGTGAGATTAAGGTAGCCATGTCGGGAGCCAAAGGGGAAATGCTGGCCTTGTTAGACACTTGTTATGCACAAGGTGCGTAATCAGCTCGGAATGTAGAGAAAATGGGCTTAAGCTAAAGTCTTTAAAAACACCATAGCCTTTTGCCAACTGGATGGACCAGTAGCTGGGAACGGCCCTGCACATTTCATAATGGAACCAAATAGAAATGATGATGGAAAACATAGAGAGACTTGTGTTTTATTGTGGCCTCCTGGATGAAAGCGCCCCTAATACTGGGGTTGCCTTGGCCTCGGAAATGGAACCCCACATTGATTAGAGAGGAGGGGGTCATTGTGCATATGTACTGACCAATGCCCAGAAGGGGAGGGGCAATCTCAACCAAAACTAAGAATCCCACTGAGCTGGCCTCCACTGGTACCGAGAACCTGGCAGGGGAGGAGGAAATTCAGGTATGAATATTGGGACTTAAAGGAGGTATTCAGTGAAAGGCCTCAGACGAGCTTCCCCCCATTGCTCAAGATTGCAGCATTGAAATTTACCTGGGTGAAGCTCCCAAAACTGAAACTGTCCTTGATGAACCACGGGAACTAGAAGAGCTGCAGTCATTTATCGATAAGAATTTGGAACGTGGTTCATCCAACCTGCTAAGACCCCGGGTAGCAGCCCCAGTATTGTTCCATGAAAAGAAGATGGCTCCCTTCATTTATATGTTGACTACAGACCTCAATGCTATTTCAGTGGAGAATGTGTACCCCCTCCTCTTGATGAAGGATATGTTGGCCCACTTGGCCAAAAGGAAATTTTTTTCAAAATTCGACCTGAGAAAAGCAACTACCGAGTTCGAATTAAGGAAGGGATGAAATGGAAACTGCCTTCAAGTCCCAATGGCTGTTCCAATTCAATGTTCTTCCATTTGGCCTACAGGGGGCCCCTGCAGTATTCATGAAAATGATCAATCAGGTGTTGCATGAACATCGATACAAAGGGGTGTTGGTTTATTCTTGTGAATATTCTTATCTACACAGAGATTCGTGATGAACATGTGGACTAAGTGTGGTCAGTTCTGGAAACTTTGAGCTGCTGAGCTGTATGCAAAGTTGTCCAAGTGTGAATTCCACCAGGAAAAAAAGGCTATCCCATCTCACATGATGGCATAGAAATGGATCCGGGGAAGGTTCATGACATTTTGGAATGGGCCCGTCCCTGCACTAGGAAGCAAAACTTCAAAGATTCTTGGGATTTGCTAATTTTTACCATCCAATTTATCCCTGCTTTGTGGAAGATTGGCAAATGCCTATCAACAAATCCCTCCTAAAACCAAAGGGGAGGTGAAACCGAAGCCTAGTAAACCACTGAGTGGTCCATGGAATGTCCAAGCCACTTTTAAGAAGCTGAAATGACTGTTTGCTGCTGACCAGTACTCAAGCACCCAGACATGGAAGCTCCTTTGTAATCCAAGCTGAATGCTAGTGACGTAGCAGTCGGGTTGGTGTTACTACAAGCAAACGAGATGGGGACTCTGAAACCGTTGCATATACTTCCGTAAACTAAACTGAAACTGAAAGAGATGAGCCATCTGGGAAAAAGGAGCTTTTGCAGTTGCTGGGCTCTGTTAACTGGGAGGCATTCTTAGAAGGGGCAAAACACCCATTTGAGGTTGGACGGATCATAAAAATTTGGAGACTTTGAAAATGCCTCAGAAGCTGTCTCCCAAGCAAGTTCGCTGGGTGCAGTACTTTAACAGCACTTTAATTTTTCATTAAGTATACTCCAGGGGGGAAGAAATTCATGGCAGATGCTTTATCTAAGATTACCTCAATATAATAGTGCTCGCCAAGAAGTGGTACAGTCTATTGTCCCGACCAAACAATTGGCAGCTCCAGTGGTTACCAGAGCCCAGAAAAAGAAAGAGGTTGATTTATCAAATGATTTGACTAACACAATTAAGAGACGCTCTAAAACTTGTGATTTCGTTCCTTGCTCACTCAAATAACTGTGTATGGTTAAAGATGGATGGCAAGGGTGGGGGCCAAATTATATGTGCCAGCAAGCTGAAGAAACCAAATATTACAGCAAGCTGATGGATTCTAAAGCTGCAAGACTTTTGGATTTGTGAAAACCTTAACACTTGGTTAAAAACCAATTTCGGTGGCCTACCTTGAAAAGGACATTGAGACTTATGTGGCCAGGTGTCCTTTTGTGCCTCAGCCAAACAGCTCCTGGTAAAACTATCAGGCTTACTACAAAATGTTGGCTAGAGCAATGGCTCCCTGGAAGGAAATTTCTTTGGATTTTATAGTGGAATTACTGAAGTGGGGAGAATACAGTTATTTGGGTAGTAACAGATTTGTTTTCCAAATAGGTACATTTCATACCTTGTCCAAAAATCCCATCTGCAAAAACGTTGGTGAAACTGTATATTTTACATATCTTCAGGTTACATGGGGTTCCTGAATGCATAATCTCGACAGGGTGTCCCAGTTTACCTCAAAAACGTTTGAAGGAGCCACCTGAGTTATTGGCTCCACCCAGGCTTAAGCTCTGCCCACCACCCACAACCAATGGGTTGTGAGAGAACTAACTCGGTATTGGGGACAATATCTTCGATGTTATATAATTATCAGCAAGATAATTGGGTGACTATTGCTATTTGCTGAGGTGGCATATAACAATTCGTACAAGTAGTACTAGGTTTACTCCGTTTAATGGCTTCGGACAGACTTGAAGCATACCAAGCTTCCACAGGAGAAACCTAACATCAGTCATTAGATGAATGGATAACACCAGCTCCGCTTACCTGGCCAGTAACCCGTAAAGCATGAGATGATGCTCATCAGCTATAAAAATTTCCAGATAAAAAGAGAACTCCACAAACCATATCAAGTGGTGACAAAGTCTTTTTATCCACACAGTATTTGCAGACCACACAAAAGTCAAAAAAGCTTGGGACCTAAGTATGCTGGACCTTTTCTCAACTGAACGAATTGGTGAACCCTGTGGCAGTCCAACTGAAATTAAACCAAAAACTCTTCAAA
>BHFT01020947.1:0-63074 GCA_004320025.1 Laticauda laticaudata
AGACAAATTCCTTGTGTGTCCAACCACACTTGGCCAATAAGGAATTCTATTCTATTCTATTCTATTCTATTCTATTCCATTCCATTCCATTCCATTCCATTGGAATGGATGCAGCTGGCAGCACCCAAGAGAAAGGATAAGAAATGAGCGCAAAGCTTGTTTGAAAGGGATTTGTTCTGGGAGGTAGTTTTTCAACCTTAGCATTAAAAGATGGCTGGACTTCAACTTCCAGAATTTCCAAGCCAGCTCTCCTTTATTGTGGTCATAAATCAAAAACTATCTGTAACTCTCTTTCAGAAGGATGTTATATATAGTCTCTCTGTTGCAGATTACCAAAATCTTACTTTTAATTTCCCCCAAAATATTTGCATTTTTGTGCAAACGATAAAAACAAAACAAAACCTTTACTTTGCTGGAATTTCAATGGAATTTAGAAAAAAGGATTACAAAATATACTATCGGTTTTTGAAGCAAGGACTCCTGCTTCAGAGTTAACCTGCTAGAAATTGGGACTCTACCGTACCAGTTAATTCCTATGTTTAGAGGCATCACATAAAAAGCTGAAATTTTATCTTGAGTATTGGATCCCACTGAAACTAAGAGGATAAAAATGGAACGCAAATCATATTTAGAAATTATTTGAAGAAAAGCCAGACAATTAGACACAGGGAGGCAAAAGTGGAGAAGAAAATTATTTAAATTTGTCAATTTTTTAGGGAAAAGGGATATTTGAAGGAGAGATGGAGACAAGATCACCAAGCAGTGCCTTTAAAAACATGGAAATCTGAAAAAAAAAAAAAAAAGAATTTTGCAATCCAAACAGGAGGATTTCGGGTGTCAAAAATCACAGAGGAGAGAAGCAACCTAGAACTACGGACAAATATTCTGATGATAGAATAATCAATCAGTGGAGCAACTTGTCTCCAGAAGTTGTGAACGCTGCAACACTGGAAGTTTTTAACAAGAGATTAGACAACGCCTTTGTCTGAAATAGTGTTAGGGTTTCCTGCCTANTTTTTTTTTTTGATGCATAGGATTGCTGCAAGCGAAGGAATATTATGGAAATTGGCTCCACAGTTGCATATATTAGAAAAATGCAAACGTATTCAAATTTCAAACAGAACACAGGAAAGGAAGGCCTGCTGGGCGAGAGAAGCTAAAATGGACAGATTCTTCATTCCACAATCGGCAGGTGCAGAACAAGCAAATAATTTGATCCTTAGTGTATTTCACACGGTGGTGCAAATCCAGTGGGTTGACCTAGATCCACCCGCTTCAAGTTTGAAACACAACTTTCACCTTTCTTAAAATGACCTGCCTGTTTGTCACTAAAGATATCTGAGATTAGCCCAGGGGAGGCATCCAAATCCATTTCACAGCCTCTGGTAGCTCCCAAATTGGGGTGATTTAAATTCAGAGGCAAACTGCCCATTTGGAGAAAAACCTTTTTTTTTTTTTTTTTCCCACCAGAGGTTATAAACGGAGTAAATTTAAGGGTAAAAGCTCTGCTCGATTTAACATGCTCTATTTTCCTTGGAACGACCCCCAACACCCCAATTTTAAAAACATTTTTTAGCCTCGCTCCCTCCAAAGATATATTACAACTTTAGCCTGACCCCTGTTTAGAAAAGGATTGGGGGGGGGGACATATTCAGAGAATTGGAAAATCTTGTTGAGAAGCAGAGAGGGGGAAAAATAAATAAAAGGATTTCTTTTTTTACTTTCCCAAACATCCTGATTAAAGGCACAGAGTGAGTATTTTTTTCCTGAGTGAAGAGAGAGCATAAGCAGCAATTAGAAGCAGAAGAAAAAGACTGAAAATTAATTATTATGAATTATCTTCTCTAAAAACACCGTAGAGCAGGATGCTGAAAAGTTTCTATGTCAGCAAAAAAAAAAAGTATTTTCTTTGCTGATAGGAAAAAAACTTTTATACAAAAATAACTTCCTTCCTTCCTATCCCTCCCTCCCTTCCTTCCTTTCCATCCATCCATCTCTTTCTTCCTTGCCTCTATCCTTCCCTCCTGCCATTTATCCATATAATGAGGCAGAGTTTTTACTTTTCTATTCATTCTTCTTTCTTCCTATTTCTAGCCTTTGAACATATGTTCTCCACATATTCCTTAACATGTATTCAGTCTTCACATGCATCAAAACCTATCAATGGACAACCCCAATTCTGTGATCTCTTTCATCACAGCAGCAAGAGCCTTCCAACAGAATATAAAATATAGTAGACAAATTATATTCTTCACCCAGCATATATCTTTGGGAGAAAGCCAATGTGGTGCAGTGGGAAAGATGTTGGACCAGGAATAGGGAAACCCAAGTTTTCGCTCTCTGTTAGACATGGAAGCTGGCTAGATGACTTTTGGGCCCAGACTTCTCCCTCAACCTTAGACGTCCAAAAGGCTTTCAAGAAGAAATTGGACTGCCCTCTGCCAGAAATGGTGTAGAGTCTCCTGCTTGGGCAGGAGGGTTGGACTAGATGACCTACAAGGTCCCTTCCGACTCTTGTTAATCTAAATGTAAATGTCTTGTCTTCCAACTTGCATTGGGCCACCATGGCCAATTATGGTCACGGAAGAGACCTTCATTTAAAATGTGTATTGATTTGAGGGGATGTTTGGGAAGAAACAAGGTGAGCTCTAGATTTTCTACAAGAGGATCTGGAGTTCTGCCACCAGATCAAAAGATTCCAGGTTTCACTTAGGGTTGCGAGAAACGTCCACCGAATCTTCTGGAAAGCAGCTGGTAATTCATTGTTTTGTGGCTTTTTGTGGCAGTTTGTAAGCTCCGTGGGCCAACGGTTGAACTCAAGGAGCTGTGTCCCGAGAATGACAGAGGCCTTCAGGTCTACTAGAACTTCAGGTCTACTAGAAGTCTACTTCAGGTCTTCTGGTACAGGGGTCTCCAACCGTGGCAACTTTAAGACTTGTGGACTTCAACTTCCAGAATTCCTCAGCCTTGCCGGCTGAGTTGAAGTCCACAAGTCTTAAAGTTGCCACGGTTGGAGACCCCTGTACCAGAAGATCTGGGGCTGCTAAGGTTGGAAGTTGCTAAGCTTGGAGACCCCTGTACTAGAAGACCTGGGGTTCATCTATGCCCACTCACTGCAAGAAGACAAACTGACATGCTTTCCAAGAGAAGGATGCCCCACTTTTCAACCATCTCGAGCCAAATTCCCACCGGACCAATTTTCCATGCCAGTGGGGGCGGCCGAGCAAGGGAAGGCATATGCAACCCATGCTTGCTCACTGCCCTTCCTCCAACTCTTCCCGTCGCCCCCGCTCTGCTCCCGTCGGTCCAGCCTTGATGGACGACTATTGGTTTTGTTTGAATGCAAGGCAGAAAATCTGTCACTTCACGCCAGGGAGAAGTGACAGCAAATCCATCAGGCCAGAGACAGCCGTTGCTTGCTGATCACATTCAAGGCCACAAGAGGCCCGGTTCTTCTGATTTATTCTTTCTTTCTTTCTTTCTTTCTTTCTTTCTTTCTTTCTTTCTTTCTTTCTTTCTTTCTTTCTTTCTTTCCTTGTCTTTCTTTCATCACCATTAGCTCGCACCTCCAATTTTTCAGGCAAGAGGCCACGCTGAAACACACCGGCTTGGTTGCACACAAAACCCGGCTTCCTTCCTGCTGAACTCAGAAAAATACCAATCTTGAGAATCTCTCCAATTTGCTGTAAGCTGGCTGAGGAGAAGGCTCTTTTGGCTTTATCCATTTACTACTACTACTACTACTACTTCCTCTTCTTCTTCTTTCTCCTTCTTTCTTTCTCCTTCTCCCTTCAGCTATTCTATTCTATTCCTTCTTTGTTTCTCCTCCTCCTTTTTCCTTTCTCCCTTCTCCTTCCAACTCATTCATTCTATTCTATTCTATTCCTTCTCCTCCTTCTCCTATTTCTCCTTCATCTTCTCCTTCCTCCTCCTCCATCTCCTCCTCTTCTTTTCTACCCCTTCCCCTTCATCGGTACAATTTAATTCCGAACGTTTTAAGCCCGAGCGGAGAGGACGGCTGTGCTTCCTTAGATTTAATTGCCCCCTCCCCTTGGTGCTAATAATTTATTTTATCAAGGCTCTAATTCAATCTATTGATTCAGCCGAGATGGCAAGCGGAGTACGGTAATTAGAATCAATTCAGGAACTCCAGCCCAACCCTATCATTCAGGGGGGGTCAAATCAAGCCGCTTCTCTCCTCCACATCGATTCGGATGGACGGAAGCTGGGCGGAATCGCCCAAGCGATTTGGAGCCATTTCATTGGAAGATTCAATTTGGTTTTCCTGTTCCATTTCACCTGGAAAATTTGATCTAACTGGACTGCAATCAGATGTCAGAATGAAAACTTTGCATCTCTCTCTCTCATCTATTCATCCATCCTCTCCTTCCTTCCTTCCTCCATCTATCTATTCATCATCCATCCATCATCTATCCAAGCTATCTATCCACTCACTTCCTTCCTCCCTCCATCCCCCCTCTACCTATTCATCCTCTCCTTCCTTCTATCCATCCACTCATCTATTCATTCCTTTCCTCCCTTCCACCCTCCATCCTTCCTATCTATCCATTCATCCATCCTGCCTTCCCTCTTCCCTCTATCTATTCATTCCCTTCCTTCCTCCCCATCTATTCGTCCTCTGCTTCCTTCCTTCCATCCACTCATCTATCTAATCTGTTCATTCCTTTCCCCCTTCCTCCCTCCATCCTCCCTATCCATCCATCCATCCTGCCTTCCTTCTTCTATCTTTTCATCCTCTCCTTCCTTCCCTCCTTCATCCATCCATTCCCTTCCTCCCTCCCCTATCTATCTATTCATCCTCTTCATCATCCATCCATTCTTTCTTCTTCTTTTCTTTCCTTCCTCCCTTCTTCCCTCCCTCCCTCATCAAGTTTAAAGCTGAAAAAAATGAGCTCCTCTTTAGGAAACTCTGAACTGAGAATTTTCCCCTCCTCCTCTGCAGTTAAGGGACTCCTGATCATTAGGTGGAATAGTTTAATAGCCGCTCCAAGGTTTTCTATAAGGTCTGAGGAACACCCCTATTTACTGCAACTCTGTGACTCCTGGCCTTTGAAAGCGAGCACAGACACAAACAAACACAAGACACACACCAGGCCTCCCGAGTTTCCGTGCCTGAAGCCTCCTGCTGCTCTCACCTCCCATGCAAGCGGAGATGCTTGGGTTTTTGAAGCCATGAGATGCTCAGGGGGAGCAGCCGGCCGGGGAGGATGAGAACTCCAGGGAGTTAATTACTCATCAGATGCATTGCTCCCAGAAGCCAAACCTCCCTGTTTCCTCTTGGCATGCAACCACGTCAGAGAGCTCTCTCCAAGAACCCTCCCAAGCTGTGGGCTGGGAAAAAAAATGGGTTTGTTTTTTTTCTTCCCTGCCCTGCATCCTTCTTCCCACACTGACTCACTTCCCTGCTGGACTTGGCCTCGGGTCTCTGGGAGAGGGGAGGTTTGGGCCAGAGGCCAGAGCAAGAGGTTAGCCCAGGGAGGGCCAAGCGATCGCCTTTGGCAGGACATCTGCCCTTCTTGAATCTGACCCAAGCCAGAAGGCCATTCATAGGTGACTAACACCCTGATTTGGAAGAGAGAGAGAGAAAACACAAGAACGAGTGTGAGAGAAAACGAGAGAGACAGACAAAGTGAAAGAGAGAGGGAGAGAAAGAGAGAGGGAGGAGGGAAGTGTGAGAAAAAGAGAAAGAGAAGGGGAGAAGAGGAGAAAGAGAGGGAGAAAGAGAAAGCAATACGGAGAGAGAGGGAGAAAGAGACAGATGGAGAGAGAAAGGAGAAGGAGAGAGGTGGAAAGAAAGAAGACGGAGAGAACACAAGAACAAATGTGGGAGAAAAAGAGAGAAAGAGAGGGGGAGAGAGGGGGGAGAAAAAGAAAAGGAAGGAAGTGTGAGAAAATGAGAGAAAGAGAAGTGGAGAGAGAGGGGAGAAAGAGGAAGAAAAAGATGGAGAGAGAGACAGAGAAAGGAAGAAAGAGTGGGGAGAAAGACAGATGGAGTGAGAAAGGAGGAGAGATGGAGAGAGACAGAGAACAGAGGGAGAGAGAGAAAGGAGCAGGAAAGAGCTTGAGAGAGAAAGGAGAAGGAGAGATGGAGGGGGGGGAGGGAGAAAGAGACGGAGACGGAGAAAGGGAGAGGGGGAGAAAGAGACAGATGGAGAGAGAAAGGAGAAGGAGGGAGAGATGGAGAAATAGAGAGAGAGAGAGGGAGGAAGACAGAGAGAGGGACAGAGAGAATAACTGGCTTTTAAGGACATTCAGCAAGTGACAGACTTCCCTTCTGCCAGTGTCATGAGGGCTCCCAGAGCGGAGGGCAGTGTGCCCAGCAGACAGCAGGCACATTTGCAAAGGTCTGATGCATGCCAACCTATGGCCACAGGGCTTGCGAAGAATCCCCCCCCCTGGGGGGGGGGAAATTGCATGCAATTTGCATGAAGCCANATCCCCCCCCCTGGGGGGGGGGGAAATTGCATGCAATTTGCATGAAGCCAGACCTCCCCAGCTCCCCTGTGTCTTCCTGAACCTTCAAGACTGTTCCAGACAGGCGGCTCACCTGCACCGAGGTGCCAATTCTCACGTTAGGTTGATTTTATTTTGTCTTGGGAAAAAGAGAAGAAGAAGAAGAAGAAAAGAGAGAGAGAGAGAAAGAAGGGTGGCTCGCATTTCTCCTCTGCCTGGATACCTCAAAGTGGCTGTCAAGAGAGGTGGGGGGGGGGAGGCATCAAGCCCTAACAAGAAGCGACCCCAACTCATTCCAAGAGGGTGGGCTTGGCGGCTCCATCTGGCCGGAGGATTTTGTTTGATTTTTCCTCCACTGCCGTTGAAGGCAGCAAGGGTAGCAACACTGCAAACCACAGACAAAAATAGCCAGCCGTCGCCGGAAGGAACACAACTGGTGTGTGTGTGTGTGTGCGTGTGTGTAGAAGAACCACAACGCTGGTTATGCCCTGGGGTGTAAAACAAGTGGGAGTCGAAAATAACAGCTGGGGGGGGGGAAATGTATTGATGGTTTTTCAGTCCCAAAAGAACTGGCAGGACGTGGTTTTCTGGAATGGTGGGCCTTGAACGGAGGCCATCGTGGGTTATAAATCTCAAGAGCAGACAAACTGGATTATTTTCATTCTCAGGGCCTGATTTATTCACTGCTTTTACAGGTCAGATTTCTCAGGCGGCCCAAACCTGTAAGGATTCTGGAAGCCATCCGGGCACATAACTGTTGGGTAGCTTGTTTGCTTCTGAGTTATTGGGGTTTTTTTTTAGAAGCTCAGCTGTGCCTTTACCAACCTTAAGATAGGTGGACTTCAACTCCCAGAATTCCCGAGACAGCACAGCCATATTTGAGGTCCATCATCCACAGCCGAAGTCCATCTTAAGCATAGCTGGCTGGGGAATTGGTAAGGTTGAGAAACCTTCGTCTAGCTAGTTGTGAAACACCAGACAGTCATGGTTTATCAAAGAAACCAGGTTGAAAACCGCAACAATCTTGCATCTCAGCTTCCTTCCTCCTTCCTTTTTCTTCCTCTTCCTCCTTTTCCTCCTCTTCCTTCTTCATCCTTCTTGTCTTTCTTCTCCTCTTCCTCCTCCTCCTTCCTTCTTCTTTTCTTCCTCCTCCTCTCCCTTCCTTCTTCTTCTCTTCTTCCTTCTTCATCCTTGTCTTTCTTCTCTGTCTTTCTTTTCCTCCTCCTTTTTCTTCTTCTTCTCCCTTTCCTTCCTCCTTCTCCTCTTCCTTCTTCATCCTCCTTGTCTTTCTTCCCCTCCTCTTTCTTCTTCCTCCTCCTCTCCCTTCCTCCTTCTCCTTTGTCTCCTCTTCCTTCTTTCTCCTCCTCCTCTTTCCACCTTTCCCACCATTATGGACTTCTGCAAGTCTGTAGGGTCCTTGGATCCTGCGTCCGAAGTAGGACAATGTGAGCCTGCTCCTTGGTGCCTCATGGGATCTTAAGGTCAATTTGGGTTGATGTTCCACTGGTTTGTTTTCTTGAACCTCCAACAATATTTTCAGGAATCTCCTCCAGCGCCCAAATTCAGAGGGGAAAAACTGTGCAAAATAGAGGAGCTCCTCCGGGTGGATTTGCAAATGATGTTCTGCAGGTTTCAGGAAAAAATTCAAGCAGCCAATAGGCGCACAGAGGTTGACCTTCCCCATCAACCACCTGAATGGAATAGAATGAATGAGATGGAAGGGACCTTGGAGGTCTTCCAATCCAGCCCCTTGCTTAAGCAGGGGAACCGAAAGTATTTCAGATAAGTAACTGTCTGGACTCTTCTTTAAAAAACCTCCAGTGATGGCGCGCCCACGATTTCTGGTGGCAAGCAGTTCCACTGGTTAATTGTCCTGGCTGTTAGAAAGTTTCTCCTCGATTCCAGATTGCTTCTCTCCTTGGTGAGTTTCCATCCACTGTTTCTTAACTTGCCTTCTGGTACTTTGGAGAATAATTTGACCCCTTCCTCTTTGCGGCAGCCCCTCAAACACTGGAATCCTGCTGTCATGTCACCCCACTAATCCTTCTTTTCTCCAGACGAGCCATCTTTTTCTCTCCAAACTGTCTTGCTTCTTGGCAAATTTGAGGTTGGGGGCATTGAGTGAGCTGCCAGGAGCTACCGAGAGCTTCTTTTCCGCTGGGTTTAACCCAAGGTCAAATCACAGCTTTATGAGTTCTGGAGAGATTTAATTTTCAAAGCCGCTTCCCTGCCCTCCATCCCTCCCCACTTCGGGGTGGTGGTGGTGGTAGGAAACAGGACTTGGCAGTGGTCCAGGGTCCCTAAATGCCGGGGGGGGGAGGGTTTCACTCTGGGCTAGGCTGCCAATCAAGAGGGCTTGCTTTCTCTGATCCTGGAGTAAAGGGAAGAAAAGGAGACAGGAGGGGGTGGAGAGAAGGTGGAGTGAAAGATTCGTAGCACCTAAGGCAATGCACAGCCCATGCTTAACACCAGACCATGGGAGGGGGGGAGGCACATGGCATTCCCTCCTTTCCACAAAAACTCCAGCGCAACACACACTGATATTAAGGGGGGGAGGGGAAGAGAAAGGAAAATCCCTTTTCCTGCTATTTGGAGTTAGGTAGGTCAAGGCCTGTCCTGTCCTGTTTGCGGTGCAAACAACCCAAACGATTTGCAAAAAAAAAAAAAAACCAACCGCAAAGCCACAAACGGTGGTTTGTCACAGGCTGAGCTACGACAAATACATTTTTACCAGCTGGCACAAGGCTGAGCTCACCCTGTGGCAGGGAAATGAGGGGGTGGGCAAGGGTAAGTTTTCCACCCCTCCTCTGCCTTGGCTGGTTTTGTTGTCTTTTCATGCCCAAGAAGTACAGAAGTGGCATCTGTAGAGATTTTCAGGCATCAAAGTCTTTTTTTTTTTTCAGGAGGCAATTGGACTTCCTTGGTTTTTCTTTGAAGACGTTTCACTTCTCATCCATGAAGCTTCTTCAGCTCTGACTGAATGGTGGGGAATGGAAGGATTTATATTCCTTGTAGACAGCTGGTCATTTTTGCATCCCTTTAGAGGGTCACTGAGGTCACTTGGAGGCTTAATCTGTGTCCTCAGGATCCCCTGAGTGGTGCAATGGTTCATGTAGTCTGCAATTTATTTTTTTTCCCCTCTGGAAATCCATCCCAAAGGGGCTTTTTTGCAGGTGGCAACTGACTTTGTTGTTGAATTGGAATGAGAGTAGGGATGGATGCCCAGAGGGGGAAAAAAATTGTAGACTACAGGAACCAGGAGCGCCACTCAAGGGGATCCTGAGGACACAGATAAACCTCCAAGTGGCCTCAACGACCCTCTAAAAGGATGCAAATGACCAGCTGTCTGCAAGGAATATAAATCCTTCTGTTATTCCCCACCGTGAAGTCAGAGCTGAAAAAAATTTCTTGGATGAGAAAAGTGAAAACTTCTTTCAAAAGAAAAACCAAGAAAGTCCAGTTGCCTCTTGGGGGGAAAAAAAAAAAAAAAAGCACCTTTGGGACAGAATTGGCAGTTTTGTAAGCTGGTGGGTGTCCCTTCCATGGTATTCAGAATCATCCAACAAGAAGAGCACCAATAGTCTTATCAGGTTAAAATGAGCCTCTCTGGGAGGGCAGACCCCCAAATTTCCAGCTTCCAAGCTGGGTCCATGGAGCAGATTCCTGCTTGGAAGGACCCCTGATTGAAATGAAGAAAGTGAAGCATCCCCAAAAGGGTATATTCTGGAGCAGGATTGAGGGGAGATACCCCAGGGATCCCCAAATGCTCAGGACTTCGTTGGGAAGAGGTGATGGGGAACAATGTCTGGAATCCAAACACAACCATCTCAATTAAATCCACAATGCTTGGTTACCTTTTCCTAAAACCTTGCTGTGCTCTGGCCCCTTTTTTTGGACTCCCATTCTCCCAATCCAACTCATCTCTAACTTATCTCAAGATCTTCATCTCAGGATCTGTTTTGGGACGTGTGCCCTTGATTTTTTCCCTATCCAGCTGTTGTTGGATGCTCCCCTTGGCACAGCTCTGCCCTCCCTTCTTCTTCTCCTCTTTTAAGCCCTGGCGTGGCCTTGCGGTGCCAGTAGATGGGCAGAGGGGGGAGGCAAGGATGCCAGGAATGTGGAGGAAACCCCCGAGGAGTCATGCCAGCAACACGCTAATGGATGTGTGCTGGAACGGAACTGCCATCTCTGGAGGGCTTGAAAGCTCAAAGCTCTCCTTACCAGGAGAAGGAAAATTGCCTTTCACTTCCCTCCCTCCCTCCCTCCCTCTCTCTCTCTCTCTTCCCCCCCAACCAATACTTCCAACTGCACAGCTTGTCCAGAGGCCCAGCTGCCTCTCCAGGTACAGCCTTATTAACCGGCAATTAGTTGCTGGCTTATTGGGGAGCTGAATGCCTAGTGTAGGAGTTGGCAACCCGTGGCTCTGGAGCCACATGCGGCTCTTTCGGTCCTCTGCTGCAGCTCTGTCGGCTGATCCCACCAGTGGTTGGCCTCTCTCCTCCCTGTCACTCCATGCCTGGCCCATTTTCCATAGGAAACGGGTCCAAATGGCTCTTTAAGGTTGCAGACTCCTAGCCTAGCATGACCGCCCCCCCCCCCAGCCCTGTTCTCTTCTTCTCATTATCCAGGGCTCAGCCGGGAGAAGCGAGGAAGTTATGGGGAAATATGTTTCCCTAGATTTCATGCTTGAAGCAAAGGGGACATTCTCCTTCCAGCCCTAAGGCTGCCCTGCAACATACTTGCAGGTTTTGGGGTACGCATGTTAACAACCAGGGATGGTATTCAGCCGGTTCGGACTGGTTCGGGAGTACTGGTTAGGGAAAATTTTGAGTGGTTCAGCAAACCGGCAAATACCACCTCTGGCTGGCCCTGCCCAGCTACTCCCACCTCACTCACCCTTTCCTGCCCTACAATACACAGTTCAGGGGGGCAAACAAGAAAAATTGCATTTTATCCTTTGCAAGATAGCTTTATCCTCTGTCCCTTTTCCATTTCTCCCTTTTTTAAAAGCCACTTCCCGAGCGCCCAGTTTCTGCTTTTCTTGGTTTTTCCACTTGCAATCTTTTATTTATTCCTTCCTGGTCCTTAACAAGCCGGCTCCTTCCCTGATGGTGGCTAATTAGATCGTCTGTCTCTTCAGGAGTGTTCAGATGTGCAAAAGGCGGCGAGCCAACTCCGTAAGCCTTGCATCTGCGGAGGCCTTTCCAGAAACCGATCGATGGCTGCTGCTGCTACACAAAATCCCAATTTAATCCCTCTGGTGGGATTCACGCTTGAGCGGATCACAGCTCCATTCGTGCTCCAGGAAAAGGAAAACTATGTATCTATCTATCTATATATTGCCGCTCTTCCCTGGACAAGTTCAAACTTTCTTCGCTTTCAGGTTGTACCTTGTTGACTTCAAAGTCACATCTCAGGGTTATTTTTTTTAAATGTTGTTTTCCAAAGACATTAAGGTACCCTTTAAAAGATCTGATTGGCTCCTTTTGGTGGGGGAACCCCCTTCCTCACTAAAGGCTTGCATCTCAACAACAAAGCACTGAGGCACCAGGGAGAGGGGAGAGGAGAGAGGGAGGGGGAGATAGAGACCACAATTAGTATGATATCTCAGCTCCCAGAAGGAAGAGAGGAGTGGCAAATACTTCAGAAGGGACCTTCCCAAGTTTCCAGAGAGTAAACAGAGGGGGGTGGGGTGGGAAATGCTTTCAGACCTGCAAGATTCTCTTTATAAGCCATCTTACAATAAAGGCAGAGTTAGCATTCCTAGTTGGGCTTCTGGTTGGTCCTCCATCTCTGGAAGCCTTTTCCAAAGAGACTGCTCAGCCATCTACTTCCTGAATCAAAACCCCCTTTTTGCCCCAGTAAATAAAATCACTGCTTGGGAGCGTTTCCTTACCAAGATGGCCAAGAATGAAACTAATCCCTCGCATCTCGAGATGCAAGAAGGCACACGCTCTTCTGAAAAGTTGGCCTCGCTGGTTTAAAGACTCCACCAGGGAGCAAATGTTTAGTAAAGAAGGAAAATGGGATGAAAGCAATTCACCAGAGAGAGGCCGGGCGGTTTATTTTGCTACAAGAGAACAACCCACTGGTCTAAAATGGCATGGGGTTTTCTGCTTCTGCAGGGGGTTGGACTGGATGACCTCTGAGGTCCCTCCCAACTCTTGTTATTCTGCTAATTTACGCAGTTGGTTAATATCTTGGATGAGGGGGGGGGAAAAATCCAGGAAGGAAGGCTGGCTTTTCGGCGAATGCACCCCAATGTCCTGATTTTGCAACCTCAAGGCTTGAAATCTTAGGGCGCTGCATATCGGAGGATGCTTCAAATGCGTTGAACGCAGAATAAATTCAGCATCCTTGGGGGAAAGCCAGACGGGGAAAGCCAAAACAAGGCGCCTCTTTGCCCGTTTCCAAAGCTCTCCCCGCCTGCAAAGCAAGGCAAAGGGTTGGCTGGAGGATAAGGGAAAATTTTGTGGCACTAAATAAATATATCAGGAGGAGACAAGCCAGGCGGTGTCTAAAGCAGGACGAAGAAAAATGGCTTAATTGCTGATCGTAGGTTACAAATGATTTTATGGGAGATTTTTAAAGGGCCTTCCCTTTGGCCTTTCCTGCTTGTTTCCATGGAAATAAATGAGTGCACTTTCTTCTTCTTTCTTTCTTCCTTTTTTTCTCTCTCTCTCTTTGCTTCTTGCGATTTGTAGTTCGTGGGGGTTTCTCCCCCTTCTTTTTGAAATTACAAGTAAAATAAGTCGGAAGGGATGGAAAAAAGAAAGAAAAGAAAAGAGAATTTGGAGAAGTTTTCCCTGAGGTTTGAAGGCAATAGCAGGGCGTGTTTAGTTTTCAAGGGCAGTGTTGCACATTCATACGGATATTTACAAAATAAATAACATTTCCTTACCCAATTCCTTTTCTTAAAAAAAGGCAACTCGACTGGGTTTTTTTTTGAGGAAGAAAAAAGAGGTTTCGCTTCTTATCCAAGAAGCTTCAACAGTTCTTGGATAAGAAGCGAAACATCATCTACAAAAACAGTCCAGTTACTTTTTCTTTTTCTTTCTTTTTTTTTAAAAAAGCATTTTTGAGATAACTATGACCAGGATGATTGAGAATCTCCATACACAACGCTCTAGTCTCGCCAGCCACCACAGGAGGATTGCTTGAAAAGCATTTTTCTCTAAAAATGCCAAAAGGTTAGGAAATGGTCCCTTGCCAAAACTTAGAACATCCTTTCCTAATTTTTCCCCCTCTTTTCAAGTTTCTCATTCTGGGTGGCATTTTGTGCCTGAAAGAGCAGGTGGGAAATGTATGGTTACAATTTGTTGTATTTTTATCCTGCCTAAAGCACCTGGAAAGGTCGTCCATAAAAATTTCAACACATTTCCATGCACCAAAGTTAGCTATACGCCAAGGCTTTGATAATTACACTGAACGATATTCCTGGTACCGCAGGATCTTACGGCTGAAAACTGAGATCATCAAAAACAAGGCAGATAAACTCAGTCCTGGACTTATGACCGGTTTGCTCAGTGACCGTTTGAAGTTGCACTGGAGCTCCTTGGGGTTCTTACAACCCAAATGCAAAGTTCTAATGGTCTCCCCTTCCCGGTGTTAACTGGTCTTTGGTCACTCAGCAAACCAGACTGCATTTGCAACATCCTACAAGTGACCAAATTTTGCTGGTTTTCCACAAAACTGCACCACCCAACAGCAATCCAATGTGGGATGACCGGGGCATGACACAAAAATAACAAAGTCACAAAAGTATAATAAATTTCCTTTGATGCCTCCAACTTGAGCCCCAATGTCCAATTATCCTTGGCTGGAGATCAAACTCTTCCAAAAACAGTTTACAAAGGGAGTAAATGCAGTCCAAACCCAAAGTAAAGATAATTAGAAGTAAAAAAAACCAACACAAACCACACTGAAGTAATTAACACGGCAGGCCAGGATGATAAATTGCAGACTTTCAAAGGATAATGCAGCAACCACAGTTGGGAGGACACCAAAACCCAGATAAGCCTCGACAAAGATAATGCACACTTTGCTTCCAGCAAGGAGTTGTGTGCAAACACCCCACTTATATCCTATTCTCCGAGCTGCACCTAATGAAAGGGATCAGGGCCCTTTCCTCTCCCATAAGCCAAGTTGCTCCCTTCTCCGTTCCTCCCTGCGTGCCCTAGGATGAACAGGGGATGGCCCTGGGTCTTCCTCTGAATTCCCAGCTGGACTGTGCACTTCCCCAGTGTCTTCCACAGCTACCGGATCCACACTCCCACTCCCTGTCAACTGCTCAATCTCCCACTCAGAATCACATTTCAACAAGGGCATGACACATTGGCTTTACTTAACAACTGTCGCCAAAAAAGAAAGGCTGTAAAATTTGGGTTGGTCGTTTGGCAGACCCGATTTACAACTGTCACAAGTGAAGGGCACATTCCATTATGGACATATCTCAAGGACTATTTATACATTTTTTATTTTTATATTTTAAAAACATCTCATTAGGTGAAAGATGTCGTTCCAAGTTTTCACATTTCAATACAAACATGACCATGATTACATACTCAGCTTTCACATCCAAATTCATATCATATTAATGATTATTTCATTTTTCTTTAAATATTCTCATCTTATTTAACAATATTATCCATATTCTTATTCAATTTCTATATTAATTATACACATTTTCTTACATCCGTCACATTTGCAAATTTTATCACATGCTATTATTCCATTCAAAAGTTTTCCCCTTTTGTTGTCAATTCGAGCTTTCCACCCCTTTACCACTTTCCCCATTTTACTCCCTTTAATCCATTATAAAAATTTATAACAATACAGCCACTTATTGCAAAAAAAAAAGGATTCTTTATAAAGACCAAGAACTGTGTTAGCCTAACTCCGTTTGGCAGTTAAAACTGTTTCTGTGCAATTTTGCTGTCAATCTGGGGCAATGTCTCAATAGTGACAAAATGTTAAAAAGTTATATTTATATAATTACTTACACAGCACCTCTAAATTAAAGTAATAAAAATATCTTTACAATCCCAAGGCATGTCGTAATGTTTGAGTACCCCTAATGTTTGGAAATCAAAAGGTGAAAAATTTGACACGCCTGCCTTGTACATCCCAGATCTTTTTTTGGGGGGGAAGGAAAGGATTCCCAAAACTCACATATATCTGAGATGTAGAAAATTATCTCCATTTACTTGGACCCATGCTATGTTTTTTTACCTCACCATTCTTATGAAACCAATTATGAGCCACAGATCCATTCCCTCCAATGCTTTCCTAGTGAAGAGAAGGACCAGGGGAGGCAGGAGAGCACTCTTCCAATATTTGAGGGGCTGCCACAGAGAGGAAAGAAGGGGTCAGGCTATTCTCCAAGGCACCAGAAGGCCAGGCAAGGAATAATGGATGGAAACTGAACAAGGAGAGATTCAACCCGGAAATAAGAAGGAATTTTCTGACCAATGGAACAGAAATTGCTTTGGAAGTTGTGGGAGCTTCATCCCTGGAGGCTTTCAAGAAGAGAGTGGCTCCCATCAATTAGAAATGGTGTAGGGTCTCCTGCTTGGGTGGGAGGTTGGACTGGATGACCTAAAAGGTCCTTTCAAATTCTCTTAATCTGTTAATCCCTCTCTTGGCAAAATTATAGCTGTCACTCTGGTTCCATGGTTCAACCAGTTCATCTGCAAAGTGTGTGCAAAATGCACTTTGAAAACTCAACATAGATGCATAAATGTCTGATATTTACTTGTAAGCTGCCCTGAGTAACTCCACAGGCTGGGGGGGGGGACTGGGGCAAGGGGGGGTAAGAATCAAAATGAACATCTTTAAGGAAAAAAGACTGAGGTTGGTTAAGGGTCTCCAAGTCGCTGAAGTGCCAGGTGCATTTGAAGAATTTTGCTCAGTTTCCTCCCAACCTCCGTGTTTTTGTTGCCACAGCCACGTCATATTTCACTGAGCTGCCAAAGGAATTGCTCACATCCAAGAGGCAAGCAAGGTCTGTCTTTAACGCAGGCCCTTTTGCAAATAAAACACAACTGGGGGTCGCCCATTACACTTCCCTGAAAAGAGCAGTTTACCACTTTTGCTTTATAGCTAAGGACGCAGCTCACAGATCGAAGTTAAAACCACTTTTTTTCTCCTTGGACAATCAACTCTGGAGGGGTCAGCGATATTTCAGGGCAAGCCACTGGTATATAGAAAGAAGAGGTAAGCCTACTCCCTTCTAGCACTGATGATGTTCCCTAGTTTGGTAATGAAAACATCTGCAAGAAAACACCAAATTCAGAGAGCACCAAATAACCCTCCTGTCAACCCTGAGCTACAAATATCCTTCCTTCCTTCCTTCCTTCCTTCCTTCCTTCCTTCCTTCCTTCCTTCCTTCCTTCCTTCCTTCCTTCCTCTTTGGTACAAGCACAGATGATGTTCCCTAGTTTACTATGAAACATCTGCAAGAAAACCATCAAACTCAGAGAGCGCCAAGGATCCCTCATGTCAACTCTGAGCTACAAATATCCTTCCTTCCTTTCCTTCCTTCTGTACTAGCACTGATGATGTTACCTAGTTGGGTAATGAAATGTCTGCAAGAAAACCACCAGCTCAGAGAGCACCAAGGACCCCACAATCTTCCTCCTCCTCCTTGCAACCCCTTCCCTTCTAGCACTGATAATGTCCAGCTGGGTATTGAAACATCTGCAAGAAAACCACCAAAGTCCAAAAGAGCATCAAGAGACCCACAATTTATCCCCTCCAGTAAGCAGCTTCTGGGGTTGGGTTAGGAGAAATGCACATCCAGTGAGGCCACTGCAGCAGGATTTGGCAGGCAGTATTAAGATCTCAGCAAAGAACTAAAGAAATACATCTAATTCCATAAATACAGAACGCTAAACCCTTAAAAACAGGCTGTCTGTTTAAAAAAGTTTGTCATTGAGTTTTTGGTCAATTAAAGAAACTCAGCAGCTCTTTCTGGAGCTAAGAAGACCCTTTTTAAACAACAGAATTGTGCCACAGAAGTAAGCGATAATCTGATAATCTGATTTTGGGGGGCTTTCCCTTGACACAGGGGTCCCCAAACTTGACAGCTTTAAGACTTGTGGACTTCAACTCCCAGAATTCCTCCTCCACTCCATGTTAGCTCAGGAATTCTGGGAGCTGAAGTCCACAAGTCTTAAATTTGCCAAATTTGGAGACCCTGGCTTTAGTATATAACTTAAACCAGCTCTTGCAAATTCTAAACCATGGTTTGTGATTGAAATAGCAATAGCATTATTTTGGACTTATATACTGCTTTACAGCCCTCTCTAAGCAGTTTACAGAGTCAGCACATTGCCCCCCAACAATCTGGGTCCCTAACGACGGAACCAACCCCAGTTATGCCTTAGCCAATAAGCCAATGGCTTCTGACTTTTCCCCCCAAAAAACATCCATTCGATATGCCATCTCTTTCCCTTTCCAAGGACATTTTGAAAAATTGGAACTTTTCAAAACCCTTGCGCTACCCCACTCCAAGCCATCCCAGAAACCAGAAAGCAAATACAGTAAATAAAATAAAATAAAATAAAATAAAATAAAATAAAATAAAAAAAAAGATTCTATGAAGGAAAATAAATCCCCGGATGGTTTTGCAAGACCTAAAGTAATAAAGTGCCTAAACAAAATGGGGCTGGTTGCAAAAGCCTCTCTTTTCTCAAAGCGGGACCGGATATTTCTTGGTCCAGAATGTTTATGGAGGTGCAAAAAATCTGGCTCGCACCCTCGCTGGAGGAACCAAGCTTGGCAAGAGAAGCGAGCTGGCTAGATGATGTGCAGCCAGGCTATTTCCAAGGGTTTTTTGTGTCACAAACGGACTGTAGTTTGCTGGCCTGCTGGCACAGCCTGGCTTGGCAAGGAGGAAGGGGGGGGGGAAGGCAAGGGCCAGACGCACCCTGGCGCTTACAGACTTGCCATGGTTCCCGCTGACAGCTAAGATGGATGGGAGGGCTGGGTTTTGCAGATGAGCCAAAATTCCTACTTGGAATTTCCCTCTGTCTCGCTCAGCTTGGCTGTTTCCTTGCTCGCTGCTTGCCAGCTGTGCTTGGAAACAGTCAAGCAAACACAGCTGGATTCGCCGCCACAGATCTGGGGGTGGGGGAGAAAAAGGGAAAAAATAAAATAAAATGCCGCTTCAAATTGGGGACTCTATGTCAGAATTTAATGGGATCCAGCTGTGGTTTTGCAGCTGGATGGGTGGGTTGATTAAGCAGGGTGCCCGGAGCAGAGAACACCCCCACCTCTCAGGCCAAAGGTCTCCAAACTTGGCAACTTTAAGGCTTGTGGACTTCAACTTCCCAAAATTCCTCAGCCAGAATTCCTGAGGAATTCTGGGAGTTGAAGTCCACAAGTCTTTAAGTGGCCACGTTTGGAGACCCCTGTATTGTTAGGCAAATACACAGGACAAGTTCCTCATCAAGAACTGTGTGGATTGGCGCTTCATAGCATCCTGTCCGTCCACAAATTCAGGAGGCAAGGAAGTTGGGCGAGTTTCTAGTCCTCATGGATCCACCCTTAGAGTGGATCAGATTGAAAGAAGGCCTGATGCAATTTCAAAAATGACAAGAGGCAGGCTAACGAAATTACAATCGACCCACTGCCTTTGAAAGTTGTGAGTGCTCCATCCCTGGAGGCTTTTAAAAAAAGACACTGGACAGCTATTTGCCTGGAAAAGGTATAGGAACTCCTGCTTGAGTAGGGGGTTGGACAAGATGACCTCTAAGGTTCCCTCCAACTCTGTTATTTATTCTGCCAAAGAAGGGAATTCTGCACCATTGGCCTTGCGCTTGTACCTGTTCAGACAATACACTTAAACCTAGTCATGGAATTATTAACCCATTTTCTGAGTTGGGGTTAAACATACTATACTGAACCTGGCTTGTCAAAGGATCTGAAATTCTTGCAGCGCAGTAACCCAAACATATAACCAAGGTTAAAATTAAACTTTAGCGTGCTGTAAAACCTTTAGATACCTGGGAGGGTGGTTAGAAGTGCAGGATGCAGAATAAGCAAAACATTTAACAACCAATTGTCTTAGGTGCTTTCATTTGGATTCCAGCCCTGAGCAACAGGGTCAGACTGGATGGCCTGGATGGACTCTTGGATGACTTTTCCAAGAGTCCACAGTGCTAACTCCACTATCCTGTACATCTCAAACCCAATGAATTATCTAGAGCATCACCATATTTTGTGCCTGTTCCTGATTTTAAAAACTCTACTTTGCCAAAAAAGATCAATATAGATAAATAACTGTTTTGGAAATTTCAGGAAAAATATTTCAAGACTTTATTTTACAGGAATGGGTGATTCAGGGAAATCCAGATAGCTAGAAAAAGAGCATCACTTTGCACAAAACATATATTCCAAATCCCCTGATATACCACTATCTTGCATGGCATTAAAAACTAGGGACAGCTAATCTGTTGCCCCAGACTCTGAATGGAAACTCTGTGGGAAACTGACAAGGCCTGGAAAACTGTTCTGAATCAGCCTATGAAGGGAGGCTGGGCTTTGCCACCAATACAGCTGGTACTTCCAAAAGGAGAAGAAAAAAAGAAAAATAAGCACTGAGAAAATTGCAAATAAATGGTTGGCCTATAAATGCTAGTTTTTGTGTGGCTGGACTGCCCCCTGCTGTCCAAAATGAAAAAGACACTATGTAGCAAATGTAATTGAAGCTAGCGAATCCCTTAATTGCAAAGCACCCATCTATTTAAAACGGTTTTAGATCAGCCTGAAAAATCTCTTTAGAGCAGGGGTCTTCAAACTTGGCAAGTTTAAGACTTGTGGACTTCAATTCCCAGAATTCCTCCTCCAGTCATTTTAGTTCAGAAATTCTGGGAGTTGGAAGTCCCCAAGTCTTAAACTTGCCAAGTTTGAAGACCCCTGCTTTAGAGGGCGAAATATATTATTTCTCATTATTTCCTAATGTCATAGTCTTCCAGACCATAACTTTATTCATGTGGTATTGTATTTTTGTTATGGATAGCACCATTATAGAGTCTAAATCAATGTATCATTGTATATATGTACAATGACAATAAAGGTTATTATTATTCCAGGCCGTAACTGGAATACTGCTTTTGATCCCATGACAATCCAGTTCTGATCCCATTACAAAAAAGATGCTGAGATTTTGGAGAAAGTGCAAAAAAGAACAACTAAGAGGATTAAAAGCCTGGAAACTAATACGTATGAGGAACTGTTGCAGGATTTGAGTAGGGCCAGTCTAGTGAAGAGAAGGATTAGGGGGGACATGACAGCAGTATTCCAGTATTTGAGAGGCTGCCACAAAGAGGAGGGAGTCAATTTATTTTCCAAAGCACCAGAAGGAAAGATAAGAAACAAGGATGGAAACTAATCCAGGAGAGAAGCAACATGGAATTAAGGAGAAACTTCCCAACAGGGAGGACAATTAACCAGTGGATCCAGAAATTGTAGGTGTTTCATCATCTGAGGTTTTTAAGAGACTGGACAGTCACTGGTCTGAAATGGTAGAGAATCTCCTGCCTGAGCAGCAGGCTGGACTAGAAGACCTCCAAGTTCCCTTCCAGTTCTATTCTGACTAATCCACCCTGATGCATAAAAGTCTTTGCAGGCTGATGATACTGGCAAAAATACCCTAATGGGATTCCAGGTTTCCAAAATAACAATGAGGGAGCATGCAAAATTTTTGTTTTGAGGGAAGTCGGTTACTGGCAGTTTTGCACAATAATTAGGATTTGTGGAAATGCAGTTACATTTATCTTCTAACCCACCACCAAGCTGGAATCCTTGCAATATATAAAGCCACCAAACACGCAGGTTTCAACTTACCCGAAGTTGAAAAGAACTCAGATTGGCCTGGAGGAAGCTTGTCTTTCAACTAACCAGCTTGTCTTTCAACTAGCTAGGTGTGTTTGTGCTAATGCTGGCACTGGCTTCCTCCTTCAGCTCAGGCTAGAAAATTTGAGAATTCCTCACCCCATGTTTACCTGGGAGCAAGAGAGGCAGACTCCTTAAAGCCCCAGGTGACTCACGAATGGCTTCAGGAGAGTTTGTTGCTGGTTTCCAGGAGCAAATTTCCAAGCATGGCAAAAACCAGCCAGCATACAAGCAAACAAACAAACAAAAATAGAAATGGAGCAAGTTCGCCCTCTAATGTTCTAATGTAAAAAAAGCAGCTCAAGGAGTGTTTTTCAAACTGGCCACTTTAAGATATGTGAACTTCAACTCCCAGAATTCCTCAGCTGTGGAATTCTGGGAGTTGAAGTCCACATATCTTAAAAGTGACAGAGTTTAAAAGCTGTGCTAAGACTCCTATTTGCATTTAAGGAGAGCTTGGAAGTAAAACCGTGACATACATAAATACGTTGGGTGGATTTTTAGCTGTCTAAAATTAATCAGAATTAAGAAGGCTTGAGATGAATAAAAATTTATTACCTTCTATTTTCTTCTGGGTGTGTGTGTGGAAAACAAGTGTCAGATGGAGGAGGAAAAAAACCAGCATTTCAATTCAGACGATTCCCAGCCGTGGGAAAGACATTAGGCAGCCTGGAATATACACAAAGGGAAAAGAAAGAAATTGCAGAGAAATTACCGGTCATGCTACATATTTAGAAAGCCCAAGTTTTATCATCTTGAATAAATTGCCAGCCCTACCATTAAACGAAGACATCCTAAAGAGGGCTGGCGGTGAACAATAGGTGCCACAATGGTTGTTGGAACGCACACTATGCAATTTTGCCTTGGGTGTGTGTTAAGAGAGGGCAGTTTGCCGCACTATTCTTGTGTTTTCACATGGCGTTGTCAGGGTGTGAATATTTCCAGTGATCGGCTTGCAGTTTTGGATGAAAAGTGAGACTTCAGAAAATAAGAATGGTTAAAGTGGAAGTAAGGCTAATGAAAATTAACCAAGAGTTGGAAAGTGCCATCCAATGGGTTGGTGGGTAGGTGGGCAGCCTAGCCTGTTGCTTTCCCTGCTTCGTTGGAGGTGTGTGCAGGGTGTGATTTGCTGTACAAAGGAAACACCCCTCCTCAGATCTTCATCACATTCACAAGAAGCTGCATAAGGGTGTCAGAGAGCTCCAGACCATTAACCCCAGGTTGTTTGAAATGACTGGGGGAGGGGGACGGGGAGGAAAAACATCAGGAAAACCTGAACCTGTTGTAAATGTACATCAGCTAAAGCTGCTTTCTTCTGTGACTTGGGGGTAAGAATTAGCCAGTTTGGGCAAGGCAAAATCCTATTTTATATATGGATTAGGAAGGGTCCTTCCTTCCCTGCTCAATCTAATCTGTCTGTCTGTCTATCTATCTATCTATCTATCTATCTATCTATCTATCTATCTATCTATCTATCTATCTATCTATCTATCTATCTATCTATCTATCTATTTCTCCATCTCTATCATCTATCAATCATCCATCTCTCCCCATCATTTCCCTCTATATCTATCTATCTATCTATCTATCTATCTATCTATCTATCTATCTATCTATCTATCTATCTATCTATCTATCTATTATCTATCTCTATCATCCATCTTTCTCCATCTTCTCCCTCAATCATCTATCAATCATCCCTCTCCCCATCCTTTCCCTTTATCTCTCTCTCTCTCTCCATCCATCTATCATCCATCTTTTTCCATCTTCTCCGTCCTCAATCTTCCCTCTTCCATCCTTTCCCTGTATCTGTACCGTATCTACCTACCTATCTATTCTATTTATTGGCTGCATATTTATTTATCTATTTATTCTCTCTCTAGCTCTATCATCCATCTCTCTCCATTCTTTCCCTCTTATCATACATCAATCATCCATCTACATCCTCTCCTCTATCCGTATCCATCCGTCCATTGTTCCATCTTTCTCCACCCTCTATCATCTATCTCTCCCTCCCTATCTCCCTCCCTTCCAATCTACCTACCTACCCCTTCCTCCCATTTCCTACCCATCCTGTATCTGAAAGGATGTGTGTGTGTCACACACACACATACGTGAGTGTTCCTAGTCCGTGTGTGTCCGTGTTAAGTCCCCACCCCCACCGTCGGGAGGTCTTGCTTGATACTGCAAAGGGTGGCTGCAGATGGCTGAAGTGAGATTGGTCCCGAGTGATAGTTTTGCTGGGCACAAACAAACACAGAACTGCAAGGAAGGCCTCCAAGACCGACTCTAAGGCATAATAAACAACCAGATCAGTTTAATAAACAAAATAATAAATTAGGCATAATAAGCACCAGGGCCAGAGAGCCAGTTGGGTCTATAGTTTGTTAATTAAGGTACCAGACTAGAAAGCCAGGAGACGGCGAGTTCAAATCCCACCTTAGCCAGGAAAGCTGACTGGGTGACTTCAGGCCAGTTTCCCCTCCTCTCTCTCTCTCTCTCTCTCTCAATTTCAGCCTAGCCCACCTCACAGCATTGTTGTTGTTGTGGGGAAAATATGAGGGAGGTGTCCGTTTGGATATGTTTGCCACCTTGAACTATTTGTAAAAACAAGAAAAAAATAAATAAAATTAACTGTCTCTCCCTCTCTCTCTCACACACACAGAGGCAGACAAATTCCTCATCCCCTCCCTGTCTGTCCTTTCAACCCATAATGGCGGCTGAACAAGCTGCCCGCTCTTAATAAGCCCTAAACCAGGTTAGTGGCCTGTGCCTGGGTGTTACTAGTCCTTATTGTCCTTACTACTTCCAGGCCTGGGGCCTCCTCTTTGTGGCCCAGCCCTCTTCTGCGAGCTCATGCCAGGCCTGCCTTGCAGAGTTGTGAGGAGAAGGCAGCCCGCCTTCCCCAAAGCCCCTTTGGAGGGAGGAGGCACCAATGAGGGCCCGGAATCACCCCCATGAGGCGCCTCACGTACCCCTAAGAGTTCGAGGGCCGACCCGGCTCAGCAGGAGCCAAAGAGGGCCCCAAACAGGGCCTTTGGCTGGCGNACCCCTAAGAGTTCGAGGGCCGACCCGGCTCAGCAGGAGCCAAAGAGAGCCCCAAACAGGGCCTTTGGCTGGCGCCTGAGGCGTTTGGTGGCTTGGCCTGGCCTGGCCTTCATCAACGGAACGAGCCCCACCTGTGCCTGGCACCTGAGGGGAGGGGGAGGGCCCTGGAGAAGGGGCGGGGCCAATGGAGCAAGTGCGCCCTCTAGTGTTCTGATGGTTTAAAAAAAAAAAAAAAAGGCAGCTCAAGAGGGTTTTTTTTTAAAATGGCCACTTTTTAAAGACATGTGGACTTCAACTCCCAGAATTCCGCAGCTGCTTGGGATGGAGGGAGGGGCCTGGGATGGAGTGGCCTTTGAGTTCCTGGGTAGCTGGGGATTATGGGTGGTGGGGATGGTATAATTCAAAGCTCTCAGAAAGGCTAAAGCCAGTGGGGAGGCCTGGACAACTGATAGGATGGTCAGTTGTCCAGTTAGACTGCACTTCTGGCATTTTAAAATACAGTAAGGGGGTTGCAGGAGAGCTTGGGAGGTCCTCTAGTCCAACCCCCCTGCTTAGGCAGGAAACCCTGTTTTTGTCAACTGGTTGTAAACTCTTATATAGGTAACCTACAGGTGAAAAAAATTGAAGGATTCAAATCTGAAACCAGGACCTAACAAGGATTAAGAGTTACCCTGTGGTTAAGAGGGGCAGCCAATAAATCTAAGAACCAAACAAGTAAAATTAGTGTCTTAGGATACAGGCAGTTTCGATCAGGGTATGTATGTTTATGTGTTACACTGTGCTATCCCATGGCGAACTATTCATATATACACTAAGCCTCAAGATACACACACACACAAACACACACACACAAAAACACACACAGAGGGATGCAGACTTAGGGCGTTTGGTTCTGATAAATTAAGAAAAATATCATTATTTTAAGCTGGCATTTGGGAACAGGGTGAGTCTGCACTGGCCCTCAAAAATCTCTTCACTCTGCACTCCCAGGGAAATGGGCAGTTTTAAAATATAATATCTAAATAAATCGGATTGAAATAAAAATATTGCAGATTGCAAGCTCAAGAGTACATCTGGGGAGGGGGATTTTTATACATCACAAGTGTTTGACATTTCAACCAAGGGGCAGCCTCAAATACCCCCACTCCCCATTTCTAAACACTTCTAAACTTCCCATTTCTCTCCAAGCAGGACTTTAAGCATCCTGGAGATTATTATTTTCATACTCTTAGTATTATTTTCAGAATATTTGCCAGCTGAAAACCATCCATCATCCCTTCTAAAAACCCTCTTACCTTGGCTGCTGGTTTGCTTCTTAACTATGGACAAAATGGGTGTCGGAAGTGCAAACAGCCTCCTTCGTGTGTGATCTCCAGGTTTTACACACCCTCAGCCCCCCCCCCCCCCCCCCCCCCCCCCCNCCCCCCCCCCCCATACACACGTACAAAGAAAAGGCAAAAAGGGCAGGTAGTGTAGCTCGGTTTTTATTTATGTCCACAAATATTTCAAAAAAATTACAAAATACTCAAATGGAGAGAACACAGAATTCACAACTCCTGGGTTTTTCTATATCCTGCTTTACACTGTGTTATCCCATGGCGAACTACTCATATATACACTAAGCCTCAAGATATATATAAACGTAGTTGTCAGAAGGGAGAGCTTGAATAAGGACAACACTGAACAAGAGACAGGGTTGGTGAAATAAAACAAACCAACAAAAATAATTACCCGTCCCAAAGTAGGAGAGTGGGCAACCAGAACGAGAGAAAAAAAAGAAATGTGTTGTTTAAACAAAACAAAACCAAAAACTGAGAAGAGTTAAATCCACAAAGAAAATATCAGGCAATTGCAACAGAAGGGAGGAGATTGGGAAGACATAACACTGTGCGTTAAAAGATTTTCCCACCCTGGAATGATTCAAAATATTAACTGGAAAATTAAGGAGGAAAAAGAAGGGAGGTTGGTGGGAGTTCAACAGGCTGATCTTTGACTTACGAATGCAACTTCTGTTGTCCGAGTTTCCCTAAATAGGGATCTTACACTTGGGTAGATCCCTGAAGACTTGAGGTTTACCTGTTGATAGATTTTACTTTTCTCTTGCACGAACAGGAAACGGAAGAAAAATCTTCACAATTATGGGGAGCTATTCTGCTTTTTTTTTCCTTTAGTGTTTTCCACTCCAGATAAGCAGCTGAATTTTTCAAGATTCCTCCACTTCTTTTTAGTTTATCTTGCTCTTCGGTGGGGAAAAAATACGTTGGTTTTTTTGTTTGCATCTGTCTTGCAAAACAAAGATAAAAATAAATGCTTTTCCTGCTTCTCAATCCCATTCTCTTCCCTTGAAGGATGAATTCAACTGTTTTTTCATCTTTGCATTAAGACAGGCAGGACCATCAGATCTCCAACGTGGATTGAGGTTTAATTCTGGGCTGGGGTATGATCAGCTCAAAAGATCCCCATTCTCCTCCCCCCCCCCCCCCCGCAACCNCCCCCCCCCCCTCCCCGCAACCAAGCTAAATCTATCCTGTGAAACCAAGATGTAGGCTGGTGCTGGGAATTTTTTTTTTTTTAACCTTTAGAGTGAAAAGGATGATGGGCAGACTGCAAACTGCTCAAGAGGGGGATGTTGAAGGATGAAGAGGATATCCTGAGAAAACAGGTGGCTTTATTTTTAAAAATGGCCTTTGCACCAGAAATCTTGGCTTCTCCCCCAAAAAACAAGAGGGAGGGGAGATACACGGCACAGCAAAGGCCTCTGATAGGAGCAACAAAAAGGGAACAGGTAAAACATATTTCGTTATCGCCTCTCAATTTAATAGTTTGTCTGAGGTGGAAAGGGTGAAGATTTCAGTTTGAACCCAGCTTAGTTGAGACGCCAGTGTGAATGTTCTTGCGAAAAAGTCGAACCGTTCCTGAGTGTTGCCAAAATTCTTGATTTTTACCCCTCTTCCCAACACAACCCAGAGGATAAACTGAGGCTAGAGGGGAGGAGAGAAATTTGCCTACACAACTGTGTCCATGGACAACTTAGAATGGTATTTACAGCCAGCTCAGAAAAACCTGCTTTTTGCATAACTGGTTTGAAAACATACTGCTCCATTTTTTAGCTTCTCTCAAATTACTGAGATTTAAATTTATGGGCTGGCTGAAATGATCCACAGGCCCAAAACTAAGAAAGGTAAATAATATTTCAGATGTCCCTACGTTGTTGGGATTTTAAAAAATAAAATACAATCAGGAAAAGGAGTGTAATATGTAAAGACACACCTGGAGGCGAGGTGATATACCCACAATCTGAAAGAGGTGACTTCCTGCTCAAACAACTGCTTTGTAACACAACCAGCTACTGTAGAAAGAGCAAGGAGAATGTTTTATGGAATGAAAGTATTTAAATAAAGAACCTTGCACATGTAACGTGTGTGCAACCCCCCCCACTTTTTAAAAATATTATCCCTGCAACTTTTTTTTATGCTTGCGCTCCCACCAGCTGTTCTGAAATTAACTATGCTGTTCCCTTTTCATGAATCAAAGGGTCTGCTTATATATATTCCTCTTATTTGTTTAAAAAAATCAAGTTTATATTCTTGTGAACACCGGGTTAAGAAGTAAAGATGATTATGATGAGGAAGGAGTTGGGGCTGGAGAAGAAGAGGCAAAAAAAAATAAAAATTAATAATCAGGAAAATTCATGAAATTATAATCATCTTTTTAAAAACCACTAACCCCTCCCCAAAAGTTATTTACAGACTTAAAAAGCCATGCTTGCAAAGCTCTCTTTTAAAATTATGAAGTTTGCCTACAATGTATTAAAATAAAAGTAGATTTTTTTTCTTTTCTAAAATTCTTATAGCACTTGGATTTTTTTTCAGAGGTTGTAAAGCCACTACTTGCAATTCTCAGTTTTTTTTTTGTTTTTGTAAGTATATATATATATGTGTGTGTGTATTTATATATATATATATATATATATATATAAATTGAATATACTTTCTTTTTATGCACCAGTGGCTGGCATTAGAGGTTGTGAACCTGAAACTAGCACCTACTCAAAATGAAAATAAAATAATCAAAAGAATACCCAACGGCCAAAACATACCAAACCAATAGTCCCCAAGATCGCCTGAGGAAATTATTTGGATTAATTTCTCTCTGGTTCTGTTTTGTTTCTCCTCTTCCCATTCAAAAAAAAAAAACAAAAAAAAAAACCAACAACCAAAAAAAAAAAAGAAAAAGGNAAAACAAAAAAAAACCCAACAACCAAAAAAAAAAGAAAAAGGCCTTTTAACAGGTTTAGTCATGCAAGGAGACTCCTGAACTGGTCTTAGAGAAATCTTTCCTACAAATGAATACTATATAGAACATATGCACCGATTCACGTCTTGTGAGGTCTGGGCTTTCGGGCAAAACGTTATGGGCTTGGGACTGCTTTGTGGTTTTTTTTTTTTCCTTGTGAAAAAGAGAGAAAAACATCCTNTTTTTTTTTTCCTTGTGAAAAAGAGAGAAAAACATCCTCTCCGGAAGAGAATTCGGGTTTTTTTTCTTTTTGCTTTTCAGCAGTTCTTGAGATTAAACACATTCCACTGCTCCCCCCGAGGACTAGGAACTTGAGTAGTCAGCGTCACAAATAAATAAGGTATTACAACTGCTTGTCACCCTCTTTCTTCAGGCGGCTGGAAAAAGAAGAAGAAAAAAGCAGGAAGTGAAAAGAAAGCAGAGGGGAGAAGGGGGGGAGGCCTCCTTTTGGAAGCAGCCAGGGAGCGGGGTAGGTGTGTCCCACGCAGGCGTCCCTTTACCTATAATAGTCTTCTTGGCTGGGAAGATGGCCCCCGTGGATGTGGGGATGCCCGTGAAGCCACTGCTGCTCCATGGCGAGTCGCTGAAGTTCTGCCGACTGGGCGTGCATAGCTTGTAACTGATGGGCTGCTGACATGGGAGGAGGGATGGCACCGGGGAGGTCACGTGGGTAGGGGGCACCTGGGAGAAAGAGGGAGAGTGTCAGCCTTGGAAGCTTCGAAGCCGCCACATTCGGTGCTTGGGAATCTGGGAGAGGGAATTTCGTCGTGGGGTAGATAAGACACAACAACATTTTTTCTCACAGTCAAGGACATGTTGCTCTACACCTGGAGGGGAGTGACTGCGGGGGGATAGCTCCAGTTGGGCGAAGATTTGTGTTCTGACCTTGGCTTCCCCAAAAAGCATTAAGCAGACTCTTTGTCCTGGCAAAACCCCTTTTATTAATCAAAGGTGAATCCCTTGCATTCACATTCAGCCAAAGGCCTGGCAAACAGTCTTTCAAGGGGGTAATTAGGAGCATGGACCTTATCTAGCTTGGAGAGCTGCCAAGCAAATATTTCCAAAGGCAGTACTGACAAGGAAGGACTTAGCACAGAGTCTCTGGGATGCACAGCCAGATCTGCTGCAACAAACAGATTGTTTCCTGCCAAAAAAAACCCTCCCTTTTTGCTCCTTTTAATCCCTATGGGAGGGGCCATTCAGGCTTGGAGAGTTGCCAGGCTGATACCTTCCAAACGCCACGCTGTAGCAGCAATTACTTGGCAAGAAGTCAGGAACAGATCTTCATTCTAATGAATGGAACTAATTGTCTCCTGCAAACCTCACTCCCCTTTGACTCGTCTTTTAATCCTTATCGGAGGGGCCATTCACCATCCAACTGTGGCTTTACTCCCATGTTGACCCTTAGTTCATAATTTTTCTTTTCTTTTGGCAGCTCTGCGCATGTGCAGGCTGGGAACTGGCTCCAGCTGCTCCTCTGCCTCACTGCTGTCCGACTCCAAAGGCAGCTGAGGACAGCTGAGGCTGATGGAGAGCCCTTGTCTGAGCCTTTCTCAGCCTCCAGGACTGGTCCATGTTCCTCCCCAACCTCCTCACTGTCCACGTCTGCAGCCAGGTCTGCTAGCTGCTGGCAGGCCACAACAATTTGACTGGGCCATGGGATGGACTGATAGGTGCAGGGGATGGATTTTGATTTCTCTTTTGGGAAGGGAAAACCACAAACTCTCAGATTCGGGTTTTCCCAGATGCGCCAATATGACAACTCTCATAAAATGAGGAAATGATTGTCTCAGAGTGAATTAAGTTTGGAGTTGGTTAGTTGGAACGCTGACAGACGGGCATCTCCAGAGGGAGCAGGGCATGGATCATTCCTGCGTGGGATCTTCTGCATCCCACCAGTGGGTGTACCGAGTCAGCCTTATGGGGAAACCCATCTTAACAGGGACACTGGCCATCTCCTCTGTGATCCGCCCACTGCTCCCGCCTAATGTGGCTGGCCTGATAAGGGCAGGTGGGTGCGTTGTGTGAACCCTGGCAGTTTGCACCCCTGTCCCCCACTCACCGAAGACTGGATGCCGCAGCATTTCATGCTCGTGAGACGGCTGTCCTAGCAACGGGTTGGGGATGGTACCGGGAGGGTAAGGGAAACGGGCCAAGTGTGGTCCGGCGGCTAGAGGGTCCACGAGGGGATGAACAGGTCCGGCTGAGCCTGCAAAAGGGGAGGGGGGCAGGAGAAAGAGGGGTTGGGGGGGGAGAAGGAGGAATTACCACCTGTTTAGAAACTCTTAATTTCCAACCCAGATCGAAATCATCCTTATTACACATAGTTCCCAATTACGGCCACAATGGAACTTGAAATTTCTAAGTTGCTAAGCAAGCCACCAGAATATAAACTGAGAACAAGCCCTACTCCTTATTAGCACTGATGTTACCTAGTTTGATAATGAAATGTCTACAAGAAAACCACCATCGTTTCTCTCGTGGTTCCTAGGGAGGAAAGGTGGGACTCGATGTTTATAAGAAATAAAAGAAAGAAAGAAAGAAACTTTCCTTCCTTCCTTCTTTCTTTCTCTTCCCTCCTTTCCCTTCCTTTTCCCCTTCCTTTCTTTTCCTTCCTTCCTTCCTTCTCCTTGGTCCTAGGAATGATGGTGTTACCTAGTTGGGCAATGAAACACCTGCAAGGAAAACCACCAAGCTCAGAGAGCACCAAGGATCCCTCCTGTCCTCTTTGGGTTTTCTACCAAGTGGGGAAAATTGAGCAGACCCCCTCCCTCTCTGTTGAGCCGTTCTTGTGGCTGATCATCTTTACACAGATGTTTTCTCCAGAAAGTTAAAGGAGAACATTTAGTGGAGAGAAAAGAAGCTGCCGCCTTAAAAGGGAATCCTCCAAACTCAACCTTCTATGTAACCAAACAATGCCACCTGCACAGTTTATTGATCTCCACCGGCACAGCCACTGAGGAATCCCAGTTTTAAAGTTTCCACAACTCCCCCACACAACTAGCACACGCCTGGGGCTCAGGTCTCAGGTTCTGCCTTAATCCAACCCCCCTTCTCAAATCTTCTGTGGCATCAAATATGCCATTTCTCATAAAGTTGGTTCCTTGAGAAATCATATTGCCTTGCTTGAAATGGATCTATGACTTGGAACCCTGGCACAAGCTTAAACAGATAACAGATCATCAGAGCTGGAAGGGACCTTGTAGGTTATCTAGTCCAACCCCCCCCCTCCCCAAGCGGGAGACCCTACACCATTTCTGACAGATGGGAGTCCAATCTCTTCTTGAAGGTCTCAAGTGATGAAGCTCCCAGAACTTCCGAGGGCAACTTCTGTTCCATGGGCTGATGGTTCTCACTGTCAGAAAATTCTTCCTTATTTCCAGGTTGAATCTCTCCTTGTTCAGTTTCCATCCATTATTCCTTGTTCTGGCTTCTGACGCATTACACTTAGAAAATAAGCTTGACTCCCCACTTCTTCCTCTCTCTGGGCACGCGCCCATCAACTCTTGGAAGGCCTGCTCTCCTCTCTCCTGGCCTTCTCTTCCCTGGACCAGCCAGGCCTGTTCCTCACACTTATTCATTAATCAATTCTTAGCCTCCAGCCACTCCCTCTTGCCTCCTCCTCTCCACTCTATCTTTTTCTTTTTCCTTTTCTTCCCTTCCCTTGTGTCTCCTCTCTCGCCTCTTTCCACCCTCTTTGTTCTTTTTTTCTCCTCCTTTCTCTCCCTCTCTTCTTTTCTTTTTCTCCTCTTCTTTTTCTCTTTTTCTTTCCCTTTGCTTTACTCCTCCTCATGTGAGCACCTTCGCCTATCCAAATAACTCGGCAAGACTGCTATGTCTGTCTCCCTCTGTTCCTTTCTCTTCCCTCGACTAGCCAGGCCCAGTTCCTGCAACCGTTCTTCGTATGTTTTAGTCTCCAGTCCCCTCAGCATCCTGGTTGCTCTTCTCTGCACTTTTTCTAAAGCCTCACCATCTTTTTTATAGCGTGGTGACCAAAAGTATCAAAAGCACCAAGCAAAACGTAAGAGCCCAAACTGACCGACAGAAGCAGGACTCCCCTATTCCCACTGGAAAAATTAGAAGCATCAGATCTCATCCTTGGAAACTTGCAAGGATCATGTCTCCCTCCTGCTCAGAACTCCTGGGCACCTCTGCCTGTTATTGCCCCATTCCTTTGTCCCTACCTCCAGCCTTCCTGGGAAAGTGTTTTGCTTCGCCTGCCCCCCTCCCTCAAATTTTGGGCTAACTTCCTCAGTGGGTAAAATGAAGAAGACTCTGCATGAAGCTCAAGGCAGAGGAGGCCACAGAGATATCTGGGGAGCATCCTTGGCAAAAGAAAAAGAAAAAAAAAAGGGGGGGGGGAGAAACCAATGTTGTGGTTTGGCCTACAGGCCTGAGACATTTTGGGGTTTATATGTTGGGTGAATCTAGTCGTTAAAGCTGGATTTAGATAGGAAGGAAGATGTCAACTAAAAAGATACTCCTTTTGTCTTTTTGGTTGCCAGCAAAAAGGGAGTAGGGGAAAGCAGTACATTCCTTAAATGCTCCAGATAATTGCTAGGCAGCCAAAGCTGTTGGCATGCAAGATTATTACTGGAGAGCACGATTGATGACTCTTGGCTATGGATGTGTTCCATTGGAGAATATACATCCAGGGGGTGGGAAGAAGACCAGGGTCAAGGGGGAAATGGATGATGTATTTTAGTATTGGTTGCATCCAGCCAACGCCAACATGGCCACTTCTAATAAATCATTTTTTTTTTTCTCCGAGCAATGTGGCTAGAGACTTATGATTTGAATGGGGGCAGGATTTGTTGGGCATCCTGACAGAAGATGCTGCAGCTAGCAGAACGTCTCCTGGAATGGATTTCCGAGAAACAAAATCTGAATCCCTTAAATATAAGCGGTACTTGATTTATGACTAAAATTGAGCCCCCCAAAAACTCACAGTTGCTCATTTTACGACCTCCCTTGCCACTTTTGTTGTTAAGTGAATCCTTGCGGTTGCTAAGTCAGTAACTTTTGTTGTTAAGTGAAACTGGCTTCCCCATGGTCTGTGCTTGTCCGAAGGTCGCAAAAGGGGATCGTGCAACCCTGGGATGCTGCGGCCGTCCTTAGTATGAGCCAGTTGAATTTCTGATCAGCTGGCCCTTGGGAAGGTGCAATGGTTAAGTGTGAAAAACGGCCATAAGCCCTTCCCCCCCTCCAATGCCATTGTAAACTGTGTCAACTCATAAAACATTCCTATGCCTGTTTTAATAGTTGCCTTTAAAAAGAAAAGGGAGGGGGGGGAGAAAGGAAATCTGGAAGAGCAGTTGAAAACAAAAGTACATTCCAACTCTTCTCTTTAAAAGATTGTAACTAAAATACTAGATTTTTAGCCCAGGAATATATTTAATTGGAGAACGTGATTGATGACACCCAGTCTGTGAAGGTGCTCAATTGGAGAATCTGATTTCTGACACACCCAGGGAGAAGGGGGGAAACAGGGTCACAGGGGACTGTAAATTACATATGCCAGAGTTGGCTTCATACAGGGCAGTCGAGGAGCAACTGTGCCAGCCTCAGGCTGGGAGAGACGTGACAACCCAACTCATCCCGATGTGGCAGTTCTCTGCCCATCCGAGGATAAACCTCCTGGCCCTGGGACAGTCCCAGCCCAGGGAAAAGTGCTTGGAAGCCTCACCTTGATGTAGTGGGTCCTGTTGGTGGAGATGCAGGTGGGAATGGATGTGGGAATGTTGGTGGTGGTGGGGCGTCACGTTGAACATCTGGAGCCGGGCCAAGGGATCATTGGTGAGGGAAGCCATGCGCTCGGCGTGGATCCTCTCGGCAGCCAATCTGTCCGGGTAGCTCATTTCAGGCCGTAACTGCGGGCCGGCTAAAGCCAGTCTCTCCCTCTCCAGAGGGTTAAGCCCAGGNGGCGTGGATCCTCTCGGCAGCCAATCTGTCCGGGTAGCTCATTTCAGGCCGTAACTGCGGGCCGGCTAAAGCGAGTCTCTCCCTCTCCAGAGGGTTAAGCCCAGGGTGGAAGGATGCGAAGGGGTGAGGGCCTGCAGTCGGGGGGAGGGTGAGGGCTCCGTGACGGGCAAAGTGCTCCATGGGGTTGGTGGCCGGGTGGAGGGCGTCCAGCTCGGGAGGTTTCACCTCGAAGCCCGGCTTCATCCTCTCCCGCAGCTCCCGCTCCCGGATCTCCCGTTCCCGCAGCTCCCGCTCCCGCAGCTCTCGCTCCCGGAGGGTGGGGTCCACGTTGTAGAGGCCCGGCATGTGGTAGGCCAAAAGCGGGTCAGCAGGGTTGAGGGGAACGAAGAAAGGATGGTTCCGGTTGGTGGGGGACATGACGTGGGGACGCGCATACTCGCTCAGCGTCCGTAGGGCTGGGGTGTCCGGGCCGATGTAAGGGGGCACAGCTGCAATAGTGGTGGGGGGCGGCTCAAAGGATGGCCTCATGTGTGCCGGGCCGCTCAGCTGAGATTCTCCGAGACGACCGTCGTGGGAGGAACTGGACGCTTTCTGCAGGAGGAACGAGAGAGAGAGAGAGAGAGAGACTCAGGGCAAAGTCCACAAGAAAACCCCNGGAACTGGACGCTTTCTGCAGGAGGAACGAGAGAGAGAGAGAGAGAGAGAGAGAGACTCAGGGCAAAGTCCACAAGAAAACCCCAGCCCTGATGTTTCCTACTGTTCTGATCTAGGCTTCACAAAACTACAAAGCAGATTCCTCATTCTGACAAAACCCCTTTTATTTAGGCTAATGTGAATTCCTCTCATTCACATCCAGCAAAGTCCCAGCACAAAGTCTTTCAAGGTTGAATTGCAAACACAGACCTTATCAGGCTTGGAGAATTGCCAGGCCGATAGCTTCCAAGCGAAACGCTGTACTAGAAAATACTTGGCAAGGAGTCATGAAAAGATCTTCACCCTAATTAAATGAACTAATTGTCTCCTGCAACCACCACTCCCCTCACTCCCCTTTCACTCTTTATTCCCTATGGGAGGGGCCATTCACCATCCACCTGTGCCTTTACTCCTGAGTCGACCCTTGTTCTTTAACTGTTCCCTTCTCCTGGCAGCTCTGTGCCTGCGCACACTGGGAACAGGCTCCAGCTGCTATTCTTCCCCACTGATCTCCGACTCCAAGGGCAGTTGATAACTGTCGGACGGCCCTTGCCTCATCTCTGCCTCTGACGCAGAGCCCTGTTCAGAGCCTTCTTCAGACTCCAGGATTGGCCCATGTTCCTCCCCAACCTCCTCACTGTCCAAGTCTGCCACCAGCTCCGCTGGCCGGCCACAAGACCTACCCTCCCAATTCTTCCATGGGAGGTACTGACTAAGATGATTAAAGGCATGGAGACAACAAGATATGGAGAATGGTTGCAGCAATTATGCATGCATAATTGTCTAGGGTATGTCTAGAGAAAAGAAGGAGTACGCGGTGACATGATAGCAGTATTCCAATATTTGAGGGGCTGCCACAAAGAAGAGGGGTTCAACCCTATTTTCCAAAGCACCAGAAGGCAAGACAAGAAGCAATGGATGGAAACTGAGCAAGGAGAGAAGCAATCTGGAATTTTCTGACAGTGAAAACAACAAATGAGTGAAACTTTCAGAAGTTGTGGGTCTCCCTTCCTTTTGGGGGTCTGATTCAAATCTACCGCATCACCTTCACAGACAAGACAAAACCTACCGCTACCCTCTCGGCCTCTCTCTCACGCTCCCGTTCTCGTTCCCTCTCCTTCTCCTTCTCCTTTTCCCGTTCCCTCTCTTCTCTCGCTTTCTGCTCCGCTTCCCGCTTGGATTTCTCGATCGCCTCTTCTCGCTTCTTCGCCAGCTTGGAGCCAGCCAGGGGCATGAAGTACAGATCTGTCCTCCCGCAGGAGTTGTAGCCGCGGTCCAGGTGCTTGTAAAACCTGCGGGACGGGCGGGAGAGGAGGATGAGTTAACTAAAATGATGGGTGCGGAAAAAAGCAGCAGGATCCTGAGCATTAAGAGAGATTGTCACAGATCTGAAACAAACCATAGCCAGAAATGCATAAAACCCAGAAACACAAATTTAAGTAAAGGAAATTAGCTTTCTTCCCGATTTGGAAATGAAGCTTCGAACCCTTTTATGACCCAAGCTGTATTTTTATTTTGAAACTAACAATATTGTTAACGTATCTTTATTTTTATTGCTTTCCTTGTTCTAAACATCGATATATCCACAAGACTCCTTACTAGAGGTTTGGAACTAAACTTCCCATCATGCTGGCTAGAGATGATGAGATCTTTTAATCTTCCTCCCCTCTAGTGGGACACCAGTTGGAAAAACGATTGGGGGAGTATTACTTCACCAATTTTTCTCCAGGTTATTCATTCTTGATTGTTAAAGTGCCTGAGATTTTATATCATGGTGCACTAAGCCACATTTAAACCATGGTTTTCTGAATACCCCACAAGGGGCTGTGTTCGCATCCCATCCCAAATGAGCCATGGTGGCACAGTGGTTAGAGTGCAGTACTGCACGCTGTTTCTGCTGACTGCCGGATGCCTGCAATTTGGCAGTTCAAATCTCACCAGGCTCAAGGTGGACTCAGCCTTCCGCCCTTTCGAGGTTGGTAAAAATGAGAGCCCAGATTGTTGGGGGCAACATGCTGACTCTGTAAACCACTTAAAGAGAGCTGTGAAGCACTTTAAAGGGGTATATAAGTGCTAGTGCAATCTATCTATCTATCTATCTATCTATCTATCTATCTATCTATCTATCTATCTATCTATCTATCTATCTATCTATCCATCATCCATCCATCCATCATCTATCTCCATCCAGTTATCTATCTGTCTGTCTGTCTGCCATGGTGACAGTGGTGAGAGTGAAGTGTTGCAGGCTAACTCTGCCCACTGCCAGCAGTTCGATCCTGACCGACTAGCTCCAGGTTGATTCAACCTCCCATCCTTCCGAGGTGGGTGAAATGAGGACCCAGATTGTTGGGGGCAAAAGGCTGACTCTGTAAACCGCTTAGAGAGGGCTGGAAAACACTGTGAAGCAGCATATAAGTGTAAGGACTATTGCTATCTAAGCCTGCCCAAACCATCAATCTTCCAGCTAAAAAGATGGGCCACGTGGGGATGAATTTTTGGGGGGAGAAGAGGGCGCTCCACATTTCCAAACAATAATCACCAGATCGGCCTGCTCACCTCGCTGACTGGCTGGCGTGGCTCGGCGTGTCCACCACGGTGGGTTCTGGTGAGGGGCTCCGGGTGGGAGGAGGTGGGCTCTCAGGCTCCTCGACCTCGTCGGGCGCCTCCTCTTTAATCTGGATGGAGGGGATGGTGCAGGGGGTCACCACGGGGACGTTTCCGCCGCAGGCCGAGCTGGGCACAGCCCCCTGGCTTGGGGCGCTGGGCACCGAGGGCGGCGTGGAAGTCAACGGGCAGGAGGGCGGCGTGGCAGGAGGTGGTCCCCCAGGGACGAAGGGGTGCTGGGCGAAAGAAGGCTGGGGAGGAGCCGGGTGGCTCTGGGTGAGGACCGGCGGCTGGGCGGGGGATGGCTGCAGGGGCTGGCTCTGGGGCATCAGCTGCAGCGGAGGGGGGTGCGCGGAGGGAGGGTGGTGGGTGGAGAGGGAGCTGAGCGGCTTCAGTGCCGGCGGCGGAGGCAGGTTAGAGTTCATGGAGAATGGCGAAGGGCCCGAGAGGTGCTTGTGGGAAGGGAGCGTGGGGAGAGGCGGGATGGGTGTGGTGGGCGGGGGCTTGATGTGGGGCATGGCCATGGGAGCAGGGGGCAGGGGCTGCTCCCGGGGGCACTGGGAAGACAGGGGGGATGAGGAGGGCACTTGGCCGGAGACCTGCAGGGCAGGGTGGGCTGGGGGAGGCAGAGGACCCTGAGACTGCGAAGCAGAGGCTGGCAAGGCCTGGGGAGGCAAGACGAAAGGCTGCGCGGGGGCCGGGTGGGCCAGGAGGGGCTGTGCTTGCAGGCCGTGTGGGAGGGCCTGGATCGGGCTGTGGAGGGGCGGCTGAGGGTGCGGTGGGGGCTGGCCGGGAGCTCCAGCGAGTGGCTGCAGGGATGGGTGAGGAGGGGAAGGCATCCTGGGCGGGTGCAACGAAGGGCCCTGCTGGATGTGCGAATGAGGGAGGCCTGGGGCCAGAGGCTGACTGGGGGGCTGAGCTCCCGGAGGGGAGACGTCGTGTGGGACGACAGTGGAAGAGGGGAGGAGGCTGGAGCCGGCCGGTAAGGACAGCTGCGCTGGGAGGGGCCCCGGAGGCTGAGCTGGCCCGTTGGGGGCCTGGAGAGATGGCTGCTGCTGGGCCGAGGAATCCGAGTCGCTCTCGTTGTCCTGTGGGCTGGAGATGCTAGGCGAGGTGCTGCGGTTGTCCTGGTCAATGTCTTTGGGGTCGCTGCTGCCCTCGTCGTTCACGCTGCGGCTGTCGGAGCTCTCCCCTTCGCCCTCTGAGGGCGAGTTGGGACGGCTGATCTCCTGCGGAGGGGGAGAAGGAGGGGAGGACATGCCAGAAGATTGGATCCTCCAGAGCAGGGGTTGCCAACTAATGGACCGGGGACCACTGGTGGTCTGTGAGAAAATTTTGGTGGTCTGCAGAGAAAGGTCACCCCCTAAGCAATTAATCCAGTCTGCCCGGGAACACAAGGCTTGCGTTGCTTGCATTGTAAACAACAGAAGGTAGTGGGGGGGGGAAGGGCAGAGGGGGGGGGAACTTGCCCCACTTGCCCCATGCGCCTGGCCTGGCCTGGCACCGGCTGCTCTTTCCGCTTTTTTCTCTTCTCTTTTGGCTGCCACACAAGAAGCAGCAAAAGTCTTCTTCTCTCCCAAACTACGCCAGAAATGAGTCTTTGGACCTGCAGGGCCTCCTGCTCCAAGAGGCTGTTTGCAAAGACTATTTCTGACAAGAGTTTGCGGGACAGAAAGAAAGACTTCTTGGCTGCTTTCCTTGGATGAAGCCAAAGTCTCTCTCCCCCGAGAACAGAGCTTGGGATGGTATCTGTCGATCCCAGAAATTAAGAAACGATCAGTAGGAAAACGGGGTGAGGGATTTTCTGCAGACTTTTGGGGATTTCTTCCAGGGTCTATGATCCATGGGATTTAATATATATGAGTTTGGTGGTCCCTGAGGTCAAAAGGTTGGTGACCCCTTCTCCCAAGGGCTGCCATGGAGGCAGAGGGACCATCCCAGCCCCCAAGAGTCTCTCTTGGCTTCCATCAGACCGGCTCACCCTTGGAGAGCAACAGCCTGAAGAGCAATCCAACCCACCCTGGTGCCCTTTGGGAAGACCGCCATGGGGCTGGATCTGAAAATTTAACCCTGGTTTCAAGGTGGGCTTCTACCCCCAGTCTCATGCCAGCAGCTTTCTCCAGGGAACTCACCTGGGTTTTGGTTTTCTTGGCATTGATGCGGTCAGGCTCCTCGCTGTCAGATGCTGCCTTTTCTCGCTGCCTCTTGGAGCTCTTGAGAGGAGAAGAAACCTCTTCCTTAACCTTCTGCCACAGAAGGGGGGAAAAAAAGCAAGTGGTTTAAAGGGAAGGGACAGGGCTAGTGCTTGCCAGGGAATCTGGCCTCCTAAAGGCTTCACACTCAGGCCTAACAACACCAGGGGTGTTGTCGCCCGCCAGTGGCTAGCGGAGTTGGGAGCAGAGTCACACAGTAGTGAGGTTGGGGGAGAACCTGGGCCAGTCTTGGAGGCTGAGGAAGGCTCAGAAAGGGCTCTGCCTCGGAAGCAAAGATGGGGCCAGGGCCGTGTGACAGTTATCAGCTGCCTTTGGAGTCAGACATCAGTGGGGAAGAAGAGCAGTTGGAGCCTGCTCCCAGTGTGCGCATGCACAGAGCTGCCAGGAGAAGGGTACATCTAAGAAACAAAGGTCAATTTGGGATTAAAGCCACAGGTGGATGGTGAATGGCCCCTCCCATAGGAGGAGTGAAAGGGAAGTGGGGTTTTGCAGGAGACAATTAGTTCGTTGCAGCAGTGTGAACATCTGGCTGTGCATCTCAGAGATTCGGCGTGCCAAGTGCTTCCTTGTCAACACCGCATTTGAAAACATTTACTTGGCAGCTCTCCAGGCTAGGTAAGGTCTCTGCTCCTAATTACCCCCTTGAAAGTTTGTTTGCCAGGTCTTTGGCTGAATGTGAATGCAATAAATTCCCCTTTGTTTAATAAAAGGGATTTTTGCCAGGACAAAGGGTCTGCTTAGTGCTTTTTGGGAAAGCCTAGGTCAGAACAAGGGGTTTTCCTGAAGTGGCGGAAGGAACAAGGAACTGAGAGATGGACGGAGTGAAACACGACCACTGATGGGAGGGAGAAATTGGCTTTCCAACAGGCTTCCCCACTGGAAAGTCACCATAGGTGAAGACAATGAGAATGTCTGACTTGGCTGTGAGTTCCCCCACCCACTTATGTAGTTTCCTATTGGGGTTTCTTTCACATGGCTTCATGCTTGACACTTGGAACTGAATGGATGAGGTGGGGTTGTAACTTAAAACAAACTAGTTCACTCCTAGGTCAAGGACATCCTAACTGCTGGCTGGCCTGAGGCGGAGGAAGGAGTGGGCAAGCATCCAGCCCAGTGCCCAAATTGCACAATGTGACTGTTTTGGGGAAAGTGAAACTTTTTTTTTTTAATGAGGTGGAAAGCGAGGGAAATCTCAGAGTTGGCTTTCCACCAGCTGATGCCAAGATGAGGTCTCCAAAATAAAAACCTGTTCTTTGAGAATGTGTCTCGGAATCCTGTTTGAAATAGGGTCATCCTGACACCCAAAGGATGACACCAGAAGACGCAGAATCCCAGCTAGGGGATTAAATGGAAGCCAGGAAAACCGAGGAAGGCTGCGGGAGGGTTCAGAGGGGTAGGGAAGGGCCAGCTCCATCGGCAACCTTTGTCTTCTGTCTCAACCTGATCTGACCCCTGATGGGAAGGAAGGCCAAAACTCTCATCACACAACGTACTTTGGTGGATTTCTTGACTGAATCCGCTTTGCTGTCGTTACTGGACGTGCTGGCCGCGCTGGGTGAGTTACGGCCGCTGGATCGGATGTCCTCGTTGATGGGCGAAGCCCTCCCGTCTGGGCTGGTGGGTTGCTTCTTACGACCGCTGCGAAGTGTAGACATCTGCTGGTTAAAAAGAGAGAAAGGCAAGTTCAAAGGCTGCTTCTGGGAAGCTTGATCTTGGCTGGCAAGGCAAATAAATGGACTTTAATTCTCCCCGAAAGCCATCTTGTATTGCTCAAGCAACTGTTGGGACTCCATCAAGGACAATTCAAGTTAGGATCCAAACTTAGTGGGGGGTCTTTGGGAGAGCAGCCCCAAAAGCTAATTCAATCCTAAGTTGCATCAACAGAGGGATAAAATCAAGATCAAGGGAGGTACTAATACCACTCTGTAAAGCCTAGTAAGACCACACCTGGAGTACTGTGTCCAGTTTTGGTCACCACATGATAAAAAAGATGTCAAGACTCTAGAAAAGTACAGAGAAGAGCAACCAAGGATGATTAAGGGACCGGAGACTAAAACATATGAAGAACGGTTGCAGAAACTGGGCTTGGCTAGCCTGGTGAAGAGAAGGACCAGGGGAGACAGGACAGCAGCCTTCCAATATTTGAGGGGTTGCCCCAGAGAGGAGGAAGGGGTTAAAGCTGTTTTCCAAAGCACCTGAAGGCCAGACAAGGAATAATAATGGATGGAAACTGACCAAGGAGAGATTCAACCTGGAAATAAGGAGAAACTTTCTGACAGTGAGAGCAACCAACCCATGGAACAGGAGTTACCTTTGGAAGTTGTGGATGCTTCAACACCGGAGGTTTTTAAGAAGAAACTAGACAGCCATTCTTCTAACATGGTATATGTTTCCTGCTTGAGGAGGGGGGTGGACTAGAAGACCTCCAATGTCCCTTTCTACTGTGTTATCCTGTTACTTTATCGCAAAAATGGGCTTACCGAGCCACGACTCCTTCTCGTCCTCATGCTATGCTTCCCACTGAGACCGTCATCTTCCTCTTTGACTGGCTTGAACATAAAGGGCGGTGGGTCGACCGGCTTCTCGATGGGAGGGAGCTCTCCGTACTTCTTGAAGTGGATCCGACAGTCTGTGCAGAGAAGGATGTTTTCCCGGCCCCCGTGGTGCCAGTCCTTGGAGGCTGTTAAAAAAATGGGGTGGGGGGGAAAGATGCCATCAACCCCAGAAGAACGAACCACAGATTTAAGGGGAGTGTCAACCCATTTTTCTCCCTCCTGCCACTTTCAGGGCTGCCACAGCGAGAAGAGAGTCGAGCTGTGGGAAAGGAGAGGAAGAGATAGCGATGGGGATTGTCGCCGTAATAAAAAATCTTTCTTCTGGGAACCAAGGACTTTCCCACCAGGTGCAAGGAGGTGGGATCGGAGTCCAAACGACTTTTGGACTGTGACCTGATTGGACCATGTGACGGATTACATGGGGAGGGGAAAGAAGTTTCTCCTTTTAACTGGGGGGGGGGGGNGGGGGGGGGGGTAGGAACCAGAGGGGGCTTTAGAGTTGGGTTCAGGGGTAGGATTTGACCAGTTCAATTTAAATTTACATTAAACTTACATCTGGTTTGCCAAACCCATAGTTGAACTCTGCAGATAAGTGCAGGGCCTGTGGGCCCATTTCTGGCTTCCGGAGGCCCTCTGGACCCTGGGGGAGGCAGTTTTTGCCCTCCCAGAGGCCTGAGGGAAGCCTAGGGACTCTGGGGAAGGTGAACAATGGTCAAACTGGAAGTTGGTTGGGGTTTCCCCAGATGTGCCATTACAACATGCCTAATAAATCTATACTTTGAGGAATACGCCTGCCTTGGAGTTTTGATTCCGTTGGGTGTGTTGCTTGGAAAAGAGAATAATGATATGGATAAGAAAGCTGAAAATGTAATTATGATCATGTATGTATGTCAAAACCTGGAATCACATTGTTCACTCAAAAAGAGATGTTTAAAGAATTTTAAAAAATGAAATTAAAATTAGGAAAGAGGAGTGCTGGTCTGCCTTGTAGGGCTCTGGGAAAGAAAAGAAACCGAGCAACTCTGAAGCACCCGCCCCGTTTAAATATCTCTTATGAATGCAGCCCGGGATTCCAAGGAGCCCGACTTGTATTGGCTACGAATTTTGGCAGCTGCACATTCAGTCTGGCCGGTGATGGGTGGTGGGTAAAACAAGAAGGGTGGAGAGGGAGGAAGAGATGCTAAGAAATGGTCTGATAAGAGGCGGCATTGCCCTCAGCTGTACAATGGGTGGAGGAGAAAAGAGGCTCGGAAGGGGAACCTTCCCAACTTTCCAGGCTGTAAAAGAGACGGTGGTAGGTTTGTACTTTCGCGCCCTGCAAGATTCTGTTGATGTAGCCGGAACAATAGAGCAGAATTTGTTTTCTGTCTGCTCTACCCAGGGGAGGCTCACAGGTCTCACATACACCCTCAGGTAAAAAATACGTACTGGTGGTGAAGCAGTGACGACATGCATAGCCCTTCAGCTCCTGTTCGCTGTCCTCGCTGTCAAAATCATCTTCGCTGGCCGAACTCAAATCCACTAGGAAGAATTAAGAAGGAAGTGAGGGAGAGAGGAGGAGGAGAGAGATGAGAAAATGGGAGAAGGAGAGAGAAGGGGTAAAAGGGAGGAGAGGGAGACGGAGAGAAAGTGAAGGAGGAGAGGGAGGAAAAAAGGGAGGAGAGGGAGAGAGAGGAGACAGAGAGAGGGAGAGAGAGAGGAGACAGAGAGGGGGAGAAAGGAGGAGAGAGGAGAAAGAGAGGGAGAGAGAGGAGGAGGAGAGAAAAAAGGGAGGGAGAAGGAGAGGGAGAGAGAGGAGAAAAAGGGAGAGGGGGAACAAAAAGAAATGGGAGTCAGGATATCTATCGCCCTTCTCCTTTTGAGTGCAGGGTCGACAGAATGGGGGACTTGATGCTGACCCTGACTCCCACGCCTCCTCCTCCTCCTCCTCCTCCTGATTCGGCTGCTGGAGGGGCCGGTGGCCAACAAGCCAGAACAGGGTCTGAGCACAGTTCCAGTGTCACAGCTGAGTCCAGCCCACAGTGGAGAAAACCACAACTTCCTATTTGACCCCATGCATCTAAACAGGGATCGATCCCACCTCCGCTCCAATGTTCTCAGCTTCCTACTTACAGAATTCGCTGGAAGGAGGCCTGGAGGGGGTGTTAACCGGAGTGGAAGCTGTCCGGGTTTTAATTCTCCGAAAGACAGCCTGTCGCCGATGCCTGCGGTGAGCCCGGGAACTGGCAGCTTCTGGGGTTTTCTTCCAATAGTAATAGAAGGTGATCAGCTCTCCCTGGGGGAAAAGAGAAGAAGAGCGGGATCGCAAGGTTAGCCGAGAAAGTTAGGGAAGACCCTTGGAGGGAATAGAAAAACAAAAACAAATTTTGCAAAATCAATTCCTAATGCCTTGGGAGCAGGGGTGTCAAACTCAAGGCCCATGGTTTGGATCTGGCCCGCAGGGTGCTTAGATCTGGCCGGAGAGGCCTCCCTGGAAACAGCAAAGGACCGGCCCACGGTGCTTCTGCCAGCAAAAATGGAGCTCGGGAGGGCTGTGCAAGGCCCTCCCAAGTTCCGTTTTGCTGGCGGAGGATTGCAGGAAGCCGTCGCAGCTGGAAACGGAGCTCGGGAGCCCAACTTCACTGGCAGACCACTCAGGCCACCCCAGGCATGAATGACGTCAAGCTGGCCATGTGCACCCCAGCCTCCCCAAGGTCAAACACAACCCTGATGCGGCCCTCAATGAAATTGATCTTTGACACCTGGAGGACAGGGTCAGCTCTCCTTTTCAAAGTTGCATTTCCATATCCACTGAAAGCCTGAAGAGATTCTCAAGTCATCCAGGTCCTGGTTGTCGCAAAGGTGCTTTTTTTTGTCAAGAGGCCACTGGTTGTTGTTTTTTCTTTGAAGACGTTTCGCTTCTCATCCAAGAAACTTCTTCGGCTCTGACTGGATGGTAAAGATCAGAAGAATTCAAAGAAAAAAGAAAAGAAAAGAAAGTCCAGTGACCTCCTGAAAAAGCACCTTTGGTTCATATCCACTGGTTTGATCTGCGAGCATTCCCGACACGAGAGAAAGGAGCGTTCCCCACTCCTTCAAGTGTGATCCTTTACATGAATTAAAAGCATTAAAAAATACCTAAAATGAGATAATTAAAAGAGGGAAGGGGAAAGGAGGGAGGGAAGGGCAGGTGATAACTGGGATTGGGGAAAAAATATCCACTTCTATGATCTCCTACTCAAAGCTCTTCCCACAATACTAAAGTCGTAAGAAGACAATCTATTTTTTTTTTAAATCTTCCATGTATACGGAGATAATTAAGCCATCAAAGCACCCGCCAGGAGAGAAATCGGCAGTAATCCCGCTGCGTAATGAATCTGGCTCGTGTTCAGAAAATCGGATTCCAACGAGAGAGCAGCTATAAAGTGGAGTTTTAAAGTCTGGTGGGTGGATTTCAATTCCTTGTGTGTTTGTGTGTCTATCTGTGTTCCTGACTTCTTGGAAGCCGGCAAGTTGGAAGGAACACTGCCTCCGATTGACCACAAGAGGGTGTGTATGTGACACACACTCACACACTCTCTCTCTCTTCTGTCTCTCTTGCTCTTCCCACACCCTCTCTGAAGGATCTAACCATCTCCGCAAACCTCAACTCCAGTTGCCACGTTGGGTCTCCTCTGGCGAGCGAATATTCATAGATCTGCGACATAAACGGGTTAGATGATGTAGCTTCTTCAGCAATGGCTCGCGGGAGACGAAGGGCTGGAGGTAAATGACCAGGCAATGCTTGGATTGGGGCAGATTGAATTAGTCTTCTGGTGGTAAGGAGTAAAAGAGTGGGGTGTTGCAAGGAGCAAATGGGAGAGATGGAGGGATGAATGGAGGGAGGAGGTAGAAGGCTGGAGAGATAGTTAGTGCATGAGAGGTCCTAGTCAGTACTAGCCCTGATGGTGTTACCTAATTGGGTAATGAAAAGTTTGCAAGTAAACAAGCAAGCTCAGAGAGCACCAAGTCAACTCATGTTAAACCTGGGCTACAAATATTCTCCCTCCCTTCCTTTCCTTTCCTTTCTTCTGTCTTCCCTTCCCTTCCTTTTTTCCTTCCTTTCCCTTTCTTTTCCTTCCTCCCTTCCCCCCTTTTCTTTCTCTGGTCCACGGGATTTAATATCATGAGTTTGGTGGTCCCTGAGGTCCAAAAGGCCGGAGACCCCTGATCTAGTCCAACCCCAACCTGCCCAAGCAGGAGACCCTTCACCATTTCATACAGATGGGAGTCCAGTCTCTTCTTCAAAGTCTCAAGTGATGAAGCTCCCACAACTTCTGATAGCAACTTCTGTTCTAATGGTTGATTGTTCTCCCTGTCAGAAAGTTTTTCCAGGTTGAATCTCTCCTTGGTCAGTTTCCATCCATTATTCCTTCTCTGGCCTTCGGGTGCCCTGAAAACAGCTTGACCCCCTTCTTCCTCCTCTCTGGGGCAGCCCCTCAAATCTTGGAAGGCTGCTCTCCTGTCTCCCCTGGTCCTTCTCTTCCCTAGACTAGCCAGGCTCGGTTCCTGCAACCGTCCATTGTATGTTTCAGCCTCCAGTCCCCTCATCATCCTGCTTGCTCTCCTCTGCACTTTTTCTTGTCTCAACATCTTTTTTTATAATGTGGTGACCAAATTGGATGCAGGACTCTAGGTGTGGCCTTACTAAGGTTTTATAGAGAGGTATTAGTGCCTCCCTTGATCTCGATTGTATCCCTCTGTTAATGCAATTTAGGATTGCACTGGCTTTTTTGGCTGCCGCTGCACACCACTGCACACAGCTTTCATCAGGACAGGCACTACTGTGGAAAGTTTTTAAGTAAGGGTGTGCTGGGATGGGGCCTGCTCTATTTCCCAGCAAGCTTGCTTTAATTTCCTACTACTTTTGTTTTTACTTCTCAAATTTACATGGCTGCCGATCTCCCCCGAAGGGAGCCTGGGCAGCGTAGAATAAAATCCACTTCCAGCAACGCTCGTTCCAGATGCTTTCAAAATTCAAACGAAGAAGTAAACAAATAAATACCAATTTTCCTTGGAGACATGGATGAAAATATGGACTGTCGGCTCTAATGAAGGAGATTTTAAGGCTGTTTTTGAAGAAGGGTGCTGGGCCTGGTGGGCGAGACTGCCCCTTAATGCCAGAATGCAGCATTACATGCCCAAACTTGGAGCTAAAATTAGTTTCAGGGATTGGACCCCGGTGCTATATTTACACCCGAACCAGAAACCAGAAAAAGACCAGCCATATGACAGGAAGGGAGAAGAGAAAGGATGACTAATGCAAACCAGAACAGAGAATTATTATTATTTTTTTTTTAAAAAAGCAGTTTAGAAGCACCATTGATACATTGAAAAGATAAAGAAGGGACCGACCATCCAGGCTTGTTGTCCTCATGGCAATGCTAAATAAACAAGGTTTGTTCCAATCTCAATCTGCATACTTTGCATCGTGGATTTTTCAAGCGGTGAATCTAGGCTTTTGGATCTTTTCGGCTGGATGAATGATGAGACTTGTGCCCAAAAGTTACCGGCAGGCATCAGGTCGAATTCCCCGGATGTTGGTTTAATTCAAACTGGATGATTTGAACCAGAGGCCAAGCCAGTTAGTCCAAGGCTCTTCAAACTTGGCAAGTTTAAGACTTGTGGACTTCAACTCCCATAATTCCTGAGCGAACATGGACTGGAGGAGGAATTCTGGGAGTTGAAGTCCACAAGTCTTAAAGCTGTCATGTTTGAAGAGCCCTGAGTTAGATGATCCGTCACTTTCTGAAAATGTATTGAAAAGATTTGTAGAGTTTCCCCACACTTCACAGCGGAGACTTTTAACACCAAATAGCTCAAATTCTCTGCAAAGAGCTTGCAAAACCCTCCTGTTTTCTCTTCTCCACCTCCTGTTCGGCTGTAAGTGGGACGACTTCCCCTCTTGCTGTGCTAACATTTGCTAAAACAACGCTATAGGACTCCGCACACCAGAACAACGAGACACAAGGGCAGTTTTTTTCCCCGCATGCCACCCCTCTGCTAAACAACTAATTCCCACAACACTGTCCAACTATTTACTAAGACTGTATTACTGTTCTTCTTCTCATCCTTCCTATTACCTACCTCCTCCCAACTTATGACTATAACCCTGTTGCTTGTAGCGTTACGATATATATTGTTTTATTTAGTATGATTTGATTGCTTATCTAGTATCCTATGACTAAGTCATCTTATGATTCTTGATGAATTTATTTTTTGTGTACACTGAGAGTTAATGCACAGAAGACAAATTCCTTGTGGGGTCCAATCACACTTGGCCATAAAACTAAACTAAACTTAACAAAATTTCTGTTCTATTTCTTATTCTATTCTATTCTATTTCCTATTCTATTCTATTCTATTCTGATTTCTATCCTATCGTAATTTTTATTTTGCATTTTATTCTGTTCTGTTCTAGTCCTATTCTATTCTGCCAATGGGGGTTTCCAGATTAAGCATTGCTGCCCAAACCCCAATTCCAGGTTTGCAAAGGGAGGATGATTTTGACTCTCTCGAGTCCTAGGCAAACGTTTTTCCTCTCTCTATCTGCCCTTCCTGGTTTGTGCAATCTTATTATCTTGGCGCCAGCATCAAAGTGGCAGCTCGTCAGGGTCAGCCTATATAATGTAGGCTGGCAGTGTTACATTTAATGATGGGTAGAGAGGGCTGGGGGGAGGGAGGAGGTTATATCTGTGTGTGTGTCTCCCAAGGTGATAATTGAATGACAGAGGATGGTGGGAAATCCATTTGGAGAGGGGGAGAGTGGGGAGACCAAAGAAAATGCTTCCCCCCCCCTTCTTCTTCATGGAGGGCAGCTAATGGCTGTCAGAGAAGGGGGGGGAGAGAAAGCATCGTTCAATCTCAGTTATTTCCTCCCTTCTTTTACAGCAATGGGATTATCTAGTATAATACAGTTGGGGAAAATGAGATGTTTGCTTTGGAGATGTTTGCCTTCTCTCTGGCAGCCAGGAGCACGGGCCGATGCGATGGGTTTGCGAATCAATCGGGGATCCCGTTAATTTATAAAATAATCAATTTGATCCCGTTTTAAAAAGCAGCAGGGTGGCTTCTGTCCCCTTCTAATTGTGTCTGCTGGCATCCTAATCTCTCATCTTTTATAATTCAGCGGCACTAAAAACAAAGCTATAAGTTACTGGGGGAAAAAGAAAGAGACGTTTATGATGGAAGGGGAGGGAGACAGCGACATACCGAGAGGCACCTTGCTAATTAAAACTAGATTACACTTGTCATAATAAACACTTATTTTCAGTTATAAATCAGGGGCTGTTTCTCTTCTTCTTGCTGGTTTCGGAAAACCTCAGCAAGGTTTGATGCGAAATGGGGTGTAAATCTTTAGAAGATCCTGCACCCGAGCATCTCTCTGTAGAGGAGAGCTAGTCTCACACTACCAGGGCAGATTCCAGCTGTTGTAACTTAACATCTATCTATCTATCTATCTATCTATCTATCTATCTATCTATCTATCTATCTATCTATCTATCTATCTATCTTATTAAAATAGGTGAAAGACCACCTCATGCATCATCACAAACCTCCCAGAACCATCAAAGCCTACAAACCTTGTGAAATTTGGTCCTCTAGGCTTCTAAAGGGTTGCTCATAAGAAAGATTTTTCCAAAATGACCATCAGAGCCATTAATATTTATTCCTATATTAATATTATTAATCACACATCTGCAAATGCTAAGGAGTTCAATTCCCCCTCCCCTAGTTGGGTAATTGAAACCTCTGCAAAAAGGACAGTCAGCTCAGAGAGCACCATGTTCGATTCTGAACTACAAATATTTATTTTATTTCCTTTCCTTTCCTTCCTTTCTCTCAATTTCTTCTTTTTGGTACTAACTAGCACTGATTGATGTTACCTAATTGGTGTCCATGGAAATGTCTGCAATGAAAAAACCAAGATCAGAGAACCCAAGAGCATCTCTCATTTCAAGCCTAAGCTACAAAGATATCATGCATCTCATCCATCCATTCCTTCCTTCCTTTCTGTTACCTCCTTCCTCCTTCTTTCCTCCCCTTCCTTCCTTCCTTCCTTCCTTCCTCCCTCCCTCCAGTACTAGCGCTGATGACATTATCTAGCTAGGTAATGAAACATCTGCAAGAAAACCACCAAGCTCAGAGAGCCACCAAGGACCCCTGGTGGATTCTGCTCCTGTGAAGTATGCCAAGATACAACTCTCACCATCTTTAGTATGCAAAGAACCTTTTTCACTGCATACTTTTTGTTGCTTATCCAGATGGACTAGAAGCACGATATTCCACTTCTGAGGAAAACCCAGAAGCTGCATGCTGGCTCCAGCTGAAGGCCACGTCTTCTACACCAGTGGCTCTCCAGAGGTCTAATGAACAGCTCAAGATCCATTTCCGACTCAGGATTGTGGCTTTTCGAGATCTCCTTCTCCATCATTAAGAGATCCGCTTTCTAAATGCAGGTCCAACACCCCCTTTTGAGATACTAAGGGGTTACTACGCACGAGGCCGGCTTCCTTCAGTTGAGCATTTCAATCCCAGGATAATATCCATCAGCACAACCAGGGGGGAAGGGGGATTGGCGAGGGGCGGGGAAAGGTGAAGTAAATAAAACCGAAGATGAGATATATTCCAGCTTATTTTCTTTTTAATACGGGCAACTAAATTGTGGCGCAGTTGCCATGGTGACTGTCCATCCCAGCCTTGCTGGAGAAGAGCCCTAGATGAAGGGACACGTGAGATGCTCCGGCAGAAGGTTGGAAGGGCAGGCAGATTCCAATTTTATAACAATTTGCCATAATAGGGGAAGAGATGAGAAGACAGTCAACTGGAAAGGAAAAGAGAGAGAGAGAGAGAGGGGAAAAAAAGCATTTTTGTGTTGCAACAAAGGAGGGAGACCATCAGTCTGAGCTCGCTGGCTGTTCTCCGGTGGACACCTGTGTGTCTGATGAGTGCAAGCACCACATCCAGCCTTGAAGCAGAACTGGAGCGTCTAACAACACCGACGACCTCCACAAACAAAAATAAGGAGCCTTGATAAAGCCGGTTTGTGCAGACAAAACAAGCTTTTCAACTCAAGTCACAACCCTTCTTGGGTCTCCTCTTATCTCTCCCCTTTGAAGTCTTGGCAGGTGGGGTGGGGTGAAGCAGGACTCCTCCAAGGCTGAACTTCAAAAGACCTTTTCTGTTGTCTTTCAAGATACCTACAGAAGGAGGAAGGTACAGCGCCTCCAAAGACGATGCTGTTCCTTGTGAAGGTTTAGGGCTGGCTGGCTTCCTCTGGTTTCGCACCTCTGATAAGTGTGGAAATAGCGATGGGTTCCATCAAGATTGAAGGGAAGAAAGGAAGGAGATGGAAAAGAGAAGGAAGGAAGGAAGGAGGGAGATTGAAATGAAGGAAGGAGGGAGATGGAAAAAGGAAGGAGGGAAGATTACAATGAGAGTGAGGGAGGGTCTGAGGGATGTCCTGCCTTAGTACTTGGCCACCAGAGGTGCCCCCCCCTCCAGACACGAGTGACATCGAGCTAGCCACAACCACTTACACACACACACACACACACACACACACACACACACACACACCCTGGAGGTCAAACACAACCCTGATGGAGTCCTCAATGAAATCAAGTTTGACACCATTGGTCTATATACTTTCCCTGTGTTTCTCCATTCCATTTCTGGCACAGCGCTGTCCCCTTACCTTTTTGGGGGTGAAATTATGGGGAAGCCAGAGAGACACCACTGGGAAGTCTATCTTGACAATACGGGGTGGATGCCACCTCTTGAGTTTGCAGAAGATCCCGAGCTATTTGGTTGTGGGACGCCAAATCTCTAAACTAAAATTTCACAGCTTAGTGGACTTTTTATTTTTAATAAGCTCCTCCTAACCATCTTTAAATTGAATTCCAGTTTTCTCTCCTGCCTGCTTTGACCCGGTGTTAGTCACATTGCGCTGCCTGTGAAAACTATTTAATTTTGCTAATGCTAAAGGTTTATGCCCAATAAGCAAAAATTGACTGATTTCAGCTCAAGTAACTACAATGCAATTTGGTCTCTGATTCCAATGCTTCATGCTTATGTGAGTTGTGCCAAAAATATGCCTTTGTACCAAAGCAAGATGACTTAGGAAAATAACTGAAGGGCCAGCCAACAATCTGCATTAAATTAAAAAAAAACAAAACCCTCACTTAAGCTGATATTTTTAGGGATCTTCTGTGCACATGCATTTTAAAATGATTTTCTACTATTAAAAAAACCCCAGTATCCTATTTTTTGACCATGCTGTGATAAGAGGATAGAGGTAAAATAGTAAGAAATAAAAAAGGCAAGAGTACAGCACCCCAATATGCAGCTTCAGAACACCCCAAGATTAGTTATTTTATGAATGGTTACATAGAAGAATAAGAAATTGAAATGTGCTAATAGTAATAATATACTACAACTGATTAATCTTGAATGAGTAAGAAAATGAATATAATTTAGGAAGATGTTTTTAAAAGATAACAATTATGTCAATGATAATACAATATTGAATAATGTGATATGAAATGTTGTTTAGAATGGTTTATAAATATAATCGCGTAAGAAATGTACAATATTACTGTTATGCGCACAAGATGTATGTACCCAACTGACACACTGTAAAATTGAAAAAATGTTTTATTTGTTCTTTGTTAAAATAAAAAAAAAATAAAAAAAGAGAACAACCCAAGATTCTCAGCACGATGAACAATTTTTAAACAACAGACATCAAAAAGAAGTCACATCTCTCTAAATGGAGAGTGAATCCTACTCCCTCTCTTAGCACTGATGATGTTACCTAATTGGGTAATGAAACGTCTGGAAGAAAACCAACAAATTCAGAGACCACCAAGGACCCCTCAGAAGCCACATCTTCCCCAGCAGCACAATTAAGCTTGGACATTTTCAACACACACACACACAAACACACTCCAGAAACTACACAATAAAGAGGGTTGTTTGGAACAAAGAAATGAACTGGAAGGACAAAGTGTAATTTCATAGCATTTACGGTAAGATATCCTTATCTTACTTATTTGCAGGGTGAAAGCTGGAAAAATACGATCTTTGGGATACCACAAACAGCAATCCTCTAAAAGCACAACACACAATGGATTTTTCCCCCCCTTCTGCCCAAATCTTGCTCCCCTTCACAATTCCTCGCAATTCCATGCCTTCTTTCTCCAGATGTTTATAGTGTTAGCTGGTTGTGTCATGAGCTGGCTATTGCCGAGGAGATAAAATGGGTGCAGGAAATGCTCTACTTGCCATCTGGAGCTTCTGGTGGGGAGACTGGACCTAAAGATACACAACTTTAGGCCACCCGTGGAATATCGCATCCACCTTTGGTTGCCACGATGTAAAAAACGGTTGCTGGAACTGGGTATGTCTTATGAAAAGAAGGACTGGGGGTGACATGATAGCAGTCTTCCAGTATCTGAGGGGCTGCCCCAAAGAAGAGGGAGTCAAGCTATTCTACAAAGCACCTGAAGGCAGGACAAGAAGCAGTGGGTGGAGACTAATCAAGGAGAGAAGCAACCTGGAACTAAGGAAGAATTACCTGACGGTGAATTTGGAATTTCCTGACAGTTAACCAATGGAACAACTGGCCTCCAGAAGTTGTGAATGCTCCAACACTGGAAGTTTTAAACAAGAAATTGGATAACCACTTGTCTGAAGTGGTGTAGGGTATCCTGTCTAAACGGGGTTGGACTAGAAGACCTACAAGGTCCCTTCCAACTCTTCTATTCTATTCTATTCTATTCTATTCCATTCCTATTCTATTCCTATTCCATTTCTATTTTATTCCAATTTCTATTCCATTTCTATTCCAATTCTACTCTATTCTTGTTCCTATTCCACTTCTATTCTATTCCTATTCTATCTTTGTCTCATCTGTCCTCGTCTTCTGTTCTTATTCTGTTTAGAACCAAATCTTTCCAGATTTCCAAGGAAGCCTTTCAATTTGGCAATGACCACGGCCAAGAGAGCGGTAAAACACAACCAATCCTTCAACTGCTCACAAGTTGGTTTTCATTCCTGTTCTGAAGAAATTAGCCTGCGTGCTCTAGTTAAAAAGCTTTGGAGATGAAAAGGCGAACCAGATCAGATTTCTCCCCCAAGTCCTCCAAACAGCAAATAAATCCAAAGAAGGCAGACGAGAATGTTATAACACAGGGTCCTTTCTTTTGATCCTGGTGTTGTTTTTTTCTTTTGCATTCTTTTTTTTTTAAAAAAAAAAACTTGAAAAGCCTGGCAACCCAAGAATTCACTTCTAAAGCACGGCAGGAAATATCCAGACACATCAAATGGCAGTGGATAATAGCAGGCCTTGGACTGCCAGATCAATAAAGTCCTTAATCTCATGTCAGGGGGAAACCGCTCACTTGGCCTTCCATCCCTCGCTGGCTGTTAAGAAGATGATGAAATAAATCAATCTATCTATCTATCTATCTATCTATCTATCTATCTATCTATCTATCTATCTATCTATCATTTTTCTTCTATCTTATCTATCATTTCTTCTATCTTATCTATCTTTTTCATCTATCATTTTTCTTCTATCTTTTTTCATCTATCTATCTATCTATCTATCTATCTATCTATCTATCTATCTATCTATCTATCTATCACCTACCTACCTATCTACCTACCAATTAAACCTGCAAACCTATTGTGTGTCCTTGGTCAGAACTGTGCCCTGCAAGGAAAGCTAATGAATTACACTCCAAATGGTTTTATTCATGGGCATTTCTGATCTAGGGAGGAGCAATCGCAAACCCTGGCCTTCGGTGAAACCACCAATGGCGCTTTTGACGGACAGTCGCCATTATATTCTGGCAAGAAAGAGGAGAGATGGGGACTGCAGCCAAGAAATTAAAAGACGCTTGCTCCTGGGGAGGAAAGCTATGGCAAATCGAGACAGCATCCTAAAAAGCAGAGGCATCCCCCTGCCAACAAAAGGGCACAGAGTCAAGGCGATGTTTTTCCCAGTGGCAACGCATGTTTTGAAGAAGAGACTGGACAGCCACTGATCTGAAATGGTATAGGGCCATGATGGCGAACCTGTGGCACGCAGAGCCATTTGGGCCAGCACGCAAGCCGCAGGCAAACTTACCTGAGCATACATGTGCCTCACAGCTGATTTTCGGCCTGTTTGAGGCCTTTTTCGGCCTCTCGGAGGCTTGAGAAAAAACCTTTGCCCGTTTCCGGAAATACCAGAAGTGATGGAAGGGGCCCATTTTTCGGCCTGCAAAGGCTGCAGAAGCTGTCCTCAAGCCTCTGGGAGGCTGAAAAAGCCCTCAAACGGGCCACAAATCAGCTGGGAGATGCAGTGCAGGTAAGGGGGTGACAGGGGTGCATGCATTGCCTTCTGGGTGCTGGCACATGAGCACGCAAGCGCAATTTTTGGCACAGAAGCCCAAAAAGGTTAGCCATCACTGGTATAGGGTCTCCTGCTTGAGCAGGGTGTTGGACTAGAAGACCTCCAAGGTCCCTTCCAACTCTGTTATTCTGAAAAGGATTGTGCCTCTCCAACCCCTCCCAAAGCTCTTGTGTCTGATCCCTTCTTCCAATGGGTCAGGAGGCCTTTTAAACCTGGATCTTTTTTCCACACACACAAAGACAGTCCTGTTTTGGAGCAGCCCTAAGTATCACATGGGTCCCCCAGCTTAGAAAGGCTGATCATAACTCATGATTTCAACCTTCCCCAAGTTGCGAAGAGAGTATTTGGAGTGGTGTGCGTGTCCTGTGATGTATTCATTTAAACATGAAATTAGGCATTTTGGAGTTGATGTTATTTCCACATTTCAAGGTGGCGCTTGAAGTTGCTTGCGGAGGGTCTGGATAACAATAATTTAGGCCAGTGAGTTTGTTAGCTAGCTTGGGACGTTAAAAATAAAGCCATCGCCAATGACAGGAATAGCAGGAGAGTTTATAAATATCCTGCCCTTTGGCTCGGGGCGTGGAAAAAAATAAATAAAGCTTGCATCAAAAAGGAAAGGTTAAGTTGGGCCTTAATGGAGGAGGATGACAAGGGAGAGAGGGGGATGGGGAAGAAGAACAGAGGAGGAGGAAAAAGAGGGGAAAAGAAAAGGAGAGGAAGGAGAAGGGGAAGAAGAAGGAGGAGGAGGAGAGGAGGAGGACCAATCTTTGAAGTCCAGGAAACGAAATTACAAATGCTAAAGATTCAAACAATTCCATTGATGCCCCCCCCCCTCTCTCTCTCTCTCTTTCTCTCTCTCTGTGTGTGTGTGTATATACACTGTTAACCCCTCAAGTAACCTCCTCATCTTCAAAACTAAGAGGTGCAAAGAATCCTGGGAAATGTAGGCCTTTCTAAGCAATCAGAGTTCTCGACTTGACAGGGGAAGAGGGAAACACAAGCCAACAGAAACTAAGAGAAAGAGGGAGAGAAAGAAAAGAGACAGAATGAGGGAGAAAAAGACAGAGAGAAAAAGAAATACAGAGGAAAGAATGAAAAGAGAAAGAGGGGAGAGAGAAGAGAAAGATAGAGAGGAGAAAAGAGAGAAAGAGATGAAAAGAAATACAGATGAGAGAAAGAGAAAAGACAGAGGGAAAAGAAAGAGAAAAGAGAGAAAGACAGAAAAAGAGAGAAAAAAGAGAGGAAGGGAAAAGAAAGACAGAAAGAAAAAGAGAAGAGAAAGATGGAAAAAGAAAGAGAAAGACAGAAGAGAAAGACATAAAGAAAAAGACAGAGAAAAAGAGAGAAGAAAAAGACAGAGAAAGAGAGAGAAAGAGAGAAGAGAAAGAGAAAGAGAAGAGACAGAAATAAAAAGAGAAAACAGAAAGACAGAAGAGAAAGACGGAAGGAAAAGGAGAGAGAAAAAAGAGAAAGAGAAGAGAAAGACAGAAAGAGAGCAAAAAGAAAGACAGAAAGAAAGAGAGAAAAAAGAAAGACAGAAGAGAAAGAGAGAGAGAGAGAGATACAGAAAGAAAAAGAGAGAGAGAGAGAAGGAAAAGACAGAGAGAAAGAGAAAGAGAGAGAGGGAGAGAAGACATGGCATCAAGAGAAGAGAGCCTGAATAGCCCCCATCCTCCCCCCCCCAACCCCTCCCTGCTCCTGTGAATATCCACCCAGGGGGAAGTGCTGGCTGGGCAGGAACAGGGCCGGCTGCAGAGGGAGAAGAAAAGAAAGAAAAGAAAAAAGAAAAGCTGGCTTGTTGATGTTGGCAGCCGCTTCCCGGCCTAATGGAAAATTTCGGTTTTGGGTGCATCAGGAGGCCAAGGGAGAGCACACACCAGTTATGAAAGGCTGGAAAGGGAGTGGGGGAGAGAGAGAGAGAGATGGGGGGGGGGGNGGGAGAGAGAGAGAGAGGGGGGGGGGGGGCAGTCATTCAGCCTCCACAAAAAGACATGCTTGCACAGCACGTCCGGGGCGGCCAAAGCGCGCGCGTACCTGTGTGCGTGCATGTGTGTGCAATGGAACTCTGTGCAAGCCCAGGAACTGTGTAAAAATGAAGAGGCTCCAAGGAGAGAAGGCTAGGGAGTTAAGCTTTCTTGCAGCCCTCTTCCTGGAAGAAATGCTGAGAGGACAAGGAAGAGGGGAGGGTTTCCTCTTAATTCCAGCTTGCAGGACCAACGTAGCCCCCTCCCCCTCGGTGAAGACTGCAGCAGGATGGTGGCACCCATGGAAGCAGCCGTGGCAGGCCCAGAGCTGCAGAGGGTGGATTATGTAAAGCCAGATTATCTGCTCACTAGCTCAGAGGTGATGGGGAGGAGGAGGAGGAGGCAAAGGAGGGGGAGAACAAGGCTGCAAGGACTGCAAAACCTCCAGTGCACAGCCTACTTGGCCCTCAAGGTGCCAACTATCACAACGGAGGCTCATGTCTTTCTGGCTCTCTTAACAGCGTCCTTTCGTCACTCCTTAGGACATAGGAACATCTGCGGTCTGAATTTCTATCAAGTGAATTAAAGAATTAAACCCAGTTTTCAAACCTGCATGGGCCTCTTTCCTTTTTCTTCCCACTGGCCCAGGGTTAAGCTCTCCAAAATGGCCTTGTTGCATTTTGTTGGCGTTTTGATTTCAAACAAGCCTCAAGTTTCCGAGAAACGGCCCAAAAAAACCTGAACAGTAGGGTGTTTTTTATATATATCTATAGAGGGGAGTGGGGGTGTTTAAAACTATGTGTGTGTGTAAAGCCTGCCCACCACGAACTCACCCTGCAGCCGCACAAAATGGCTTTGAAATAAACTGGAGAGAGATTTTCTCATCTCTGTCAGATGTGCCTATTTGGAGAAGTTTGATTTACAAAGCAAACATTCTCGCCCGACTTCTATCTCTAGGCTCCTCCAGAAGTTAAAAATATTCTTTTATGCCCAGAGAAAGAGAGAGGGAAAGCAATGCATTTCAAGCTAATACCATAGCAAAATACTTGGGAAGGAATTAAGCAACTAGAGTTTAAGAAGTTCTTTTTTTATTTCCCACTCCAGAGGCTTATTTATTCTACATGGTCGCTATTTTTTGGGGAGATGGAGGGGAGGCCACTAAAATCATGCAGATTTACTCCAGACCTTGTCATAGCAAACAGAACTGTGGGCACCATGTTGTTTCTGCTGTCTTAATTTTTTTCTTTTCTCTCTCTCCAGTTACCAAGTGAAGCAGTTGATTAACTTATGGGGACTGTATAATCGATTACACCTCTGTAAGTTTGTCAGGAGCTGATATGGATTGTTATCTCAGCCAGAGTCTTGCTGGTAGAGGGACCAACCCAGCAAAAAGCATTTCTTAAAATGTGGAATTGTCCAGTCTTTGGAGATGTGATGGCGAACCTGTGGCCATGAACACAGAGCCATTTGTGTGGGCACACGAGCCCCAGACAAACTTACCTGCCCTGCGCATGCCTCACAGGTGATTTTCAGCCCGTTTTCGCCCTCCTGGAGGCTCAAGGAAAGTCTCTGCAGTCTTGGGAGGCCGAAAAACGGGCCTTCTGGAAATACTGGAAGTGCCCATTTCAGCCTCCGGAGCCTGGGGGAGGCTGTTTTTGCACTCTCGCGGGCTCGAGGGAAGCTTCTGCAGCCTTTGGAGGCCGAAAAACGGGCCTGTTTTGGCACTACGGTATTTCCGGAAGGCCCGTTTTTTGCCTTCTAGCCTACGGGAGGGTGAAAAAGGCCTCAAATGGGCCAAAAATCAGCTGGGAGGCGTGCACATGTGCAATGCAGGCAAGGAGAGTTGTGTGCGCATGCGCAGGGCGCATTGCATTGTGAATACGTACGCACACTTCCGGCACACCACAACAAAAAGGTTCACCATCACTGCTTTAGAGCAATTTTAAAACAACAACAATATGCCAGGCCAGGTTTTGGAATAAAATAAACAGGATCCTTTAAAGGGGAAAATGGGAGGCTCAAGCTTGGGTGAAATTAAACAAGGAATGAAGGGTTTGCTTGGGTGACACCTGAGAATCTTTTCAAAGGGACAGGAAAATAGTTCTTTTTTGGAGATCTGTTTGGAGAAGAGAAGTAAGTGAAAGAAGTTTACCCTGGGAATTAAAATTCCATGGACTCTCCTCCTTCCAGCTCCTGATGTTACGCCCAGTGAAATAAATCTGAACGCTTCCAGTTCTGTAGGGGGCTCAAGTTCTAAGCCAAGGGTTGGATGTAGCATTTCAAAAGAGGTGGCTTTCTGTGAAAGTGCAGAGTGCTCTTCCACCCATTCCCCCACCACCACTCCTGAGTCCAGCTGAAACTCACTGATCCTGGCTTAAGAGCCTAGTTCAGTGGTGGCTAACTTTTTCAGTACTAAGTGCTGAAATGGGAGCGCACATGCCAGAAACTAGAAGAGTAGCTCCCCAACATACATGTGCAGGACCACCGGAAACCAGAAGCTTAGCTTCCCGGCGTGCATGAAGACCAGCTGGCCAGCATGCGCTTCAGGGAGTTAGCTGCTCTTCCGGTTTCCAGCGCTCCTTCGCGCACAAAGACCGTGCACGAAGACCAGTTTGCCAGTGCGCTGCTGGGGAATTGCTCTTCCGGTTTCCGGTGCTCCCTCCCAATGCATGCGGCAGAACGCAGAGGAGCAACAGGTGACAGCTCGCATGCCCGCAGAGGGCTCTGTGTGCCACTTCCAGCATGAGTGGCCAAGGTTTGCCATCATGGGCCTAGTGGTTCAAAATGGCAACAACCGGGGTCTCTCTGACCGTAATAGGAGCAAAATCTTGCAAGCTTGAAACTGTGCCACGCACAAAACCTCGCTTGAAAGAATCCTGACTCTCCTTCATCCCCTCAATATCAAGCAGAGGAGGAAGGAGAAAAGAAGCAGTTCCTCACACCAGGGTCAAATCTAGAACCTAGAAATCAATAGGGCTGGAAGGGACCTCCAAAGGTCTTCTAGTCTAACCCTCTGTTCAAGCTAAGGAGATCTCACTCTATCCTGGTCCTTGTCTATATATCCCTTAAAGCCTCCGGGGTTGGAGTTCATCTCAGTTATCTTCCAGGCATAAAGTCCTCAAGTGGTGGGGTTTTTTAACCTTGAAGCGTCATCACGATCGCTTGTGTTTTCTTGCCTCGTCTCTTGGTTCTTGACCCGACTTTGAGAAAGCAGGAAGCAAGAGATTAAATTTTCCAGCGGGAAGTCAGGGGTTACTCACAGCTACCTATCAACTCCGTAGCATCTCACCCTTAAAAAGTTTGGGCCTCCAGCAATTAATTTAAAAAAAAAAAAAAGGCAGACTGTTGAAAAGAGAATACGACCTTTGCCTTTTAGCATTTTATTGAGTTGTTAAGACAAAAATAAGATACAAAATAGGAAAAGTAAATAGGAAAGCAATGGAGGGCGGGGGCTTGCATGTCCCGGTTTGTTTTTAAAAGAAAGAGGAATGGCTTTCTGTAATCTGGACAAACTCAAAATCCCAGAATTCTCAACCTGGGCAAGACAGCGTCTTTCCCCAGAATGCAACTGGCCACTGACATAGAGAGATATGTGGGTCTGTCTATCTATTATCTATCACCTTTGTATCTATCTATCCATCCATCTATCCCCTCTATGTCTGTATGTCTGTCTGTCTATCACCTATTATCTAACACCTATGTATGTATATATGTATATATGTATCTATCACCTATTATCTATCACCTTTGTATCTGTCTGCCTGCCTGTCTTATCACCTCTATTATCTATCACCTTTGTATCTACCTGTCTGTCTGTGTCTGTCTGTCTCTGTTTATGTATCTGTCTGTCTACCTGTCTGTCTATCACCTCTCCATCTATTATCTATCACCTTTGTATCTATCCATCCATCCATCCCCCCTGCCTGCCTGCCCACCTACCTATCTACCTTTGCATCGGCCTGTATAATGAAGCAACCCCCTTCCAGCTTTTGTTGAGGAGGAGAAAATGGGGTCTGGAGGACGGCAGCTATTTCCCAGCCCAGATTCAAAAAAACTGTCAAAATAATTTGAAAATACCCCTGTCCATTTCAGAGGCACCTGCAAACCCTCCCCCCCCCCCAAAAGATCCGCTCACGATATACTTGGAAAAGCTGCAGAGGAGAGAGAGAGAAAAACAACCACCAGCCAGTTTCCAGGGCCGCTGTTTGTTTTAGTAATTTGTTTTAGTAAGCGTGCCCATGGTGTGTGTGTGTATGTAAAAGCTTCACTTCTTCCAAAGCTGGTTTTTCTTCCCTCCAAAGAGGAAGGTCATTAAAATGCAAAGTATTATTGTCCTCTCCCTTGATCACCGGTTCCTGGGTCAGGCCAGCCATGAAAACAACACCGACTCCCCCCCACCCTCAAAAAGGAACTTTTGTAGGAAGCGTTTTTTTCGTTGCAACGGATTGGAGGGGAGGGAGAAGCCGTGTGTTGAAGCCGCAATTAATTCTGCTCTGTGACAGCTCCTTGGGTCATAGAATGGGGGGCTCAACAGATGCCCTTTGTACCAGGAAGAAAGAGACAGAAAGAGGGGGGAAAAAAACCCTCCAGGTCCCAGTTTATTCAATTAAATGAAAAGCATGACTCACAATCACAAGAACTTCCTGCCCTTCATTTAGGTCAAAGCAACCCACAACAGGTCAGCTTGTGTAAAACCATCAATGAGCCAGCAGCCATGTTTAAGGATAGAGTCCAAACCCTTGGAAAAATAAATATCTTCATGCTGCCACAAAACACCAGAAGAAAAAAACCCCACGTTTTAAGGCTGTTTTCACATATGCTGGATAAGAATCCAGAGGCGAATAGATAATAACAGATTAGACAATCTAGGGCCAATCCCAATCACTCAAGGATCTCCTGAGCTGCTCTCTTCCAGCAGCATAAGCAGGCACCCCCTCCCAAATTACACCCCAGATCACTGGGGGGGGGGGGGGCTTTGCACAGG
>BHFT01020948.1:0-20291 GCA_004320025.1 Laticauda laticaudata
CCAACGGATGGCAAGTGTTTTTCTCCATTTTACATCCTCTTTCCATCCATTGGTGCAGTGTGACAGGGGCTTTAGTCTCCTGAACATTTGTCCTAATCATCTTAAGCAAAAAAATGCAAGAACATTTTTTGCCATTGAAAATAATTAAAAGAACATTTTTTTCTGTCAAATTGAATGAGCATTCCACCTTGAACTATAAAATTAGAAAGGGCAGATTCTCAAAAGAAGGTGGCAAGATTATCAAGGGCTCCTGTCGCAAATCCACAGTCTCATTTCATTTCCTTTTTGTTCCTGAAGACTTTTCATTTCAGCAAGTTGCTAATACATTATTTTAGCTTTTGAATCTAGTGCTTACTGTTTTTGTTTGGATTAATATTCATAAATTATTTTGTGGTTGTTGCTTTTCAAATTCTTTTCTCCTACATTTCTATTCCATATTTTGCTGTATATTTAAAAAGTGAAAATCCTTACATAGTTCCCAGTAGAAAAACAACGACATACATTTTAAAGTAAAAATATGAATTAAAAAAAAACATGTTCAGAAGCACAATTTTGTAATTAAGGATATGTGTATGGCAACTTCCTCTGAAACTAATCAGCTACATGAATACCTGTAATCTAAACAAAGGAATATCTGATAATAAGATTGTTCCAAAAATGCAGTGCCTCCTACTTCCAACAACATGACTGGGAAAAGGAATCTAGTAAATAGAAGCTTTCTGGGCATAACAAATCTAATTATTATCCCTACTATTGCTGAAAGAGATAAAATTGGACAAGGCCCTATGACTCCTTTCTGTAGCAGACTACAGTAACTTGGTTCATTCCATTTCACATATTGAAGGCTTCTAATTCTGGGAAAGCATGGAAGATATCCAGATAATTCCATCAGTGACCATGCTGAGCATAAATGAAAACGATCCCAGTAATTCAGTTTCATTCAAAATCTTCAAACAATGAGAAATGATACATTAGACCAACTAAAATGTAAGCTGTGTCCAGTTCTCCATCATTGTTTGTAGTGGAAAGTGTCACAAACTTTTAGTTTGCATTTACGTTCCATCTGAGCATATACAATGGAGGATAACTTATGCTCCATCTTAGCATGTACAATGGAGACCCCCCCCCACCATGCATGCAGTCACATTGTCAATCATTTCCTCACCACTTTACGAGAGCATATTCTACCAATACAGAGAAATCCATGCATTTACATAAAATACACCCCCAAAAATGAAAGAAAGGCAGAGAGAAAAAGAGAGTGCCATTCTCCTTTCCTAACCAAGAGAATGAAACAGAGATGGGAGATCCAAATAATTATTTGTGGGATAATCTCAGGCTTCCAATTCCTTGATCCATCCTGTCTCCATAGATCATAATATTTGTGCTGGCTCTCACACAAAGTTTTAGTTTTCACTCTTTTTTTCTGGCTTCAAACATTTCCTTTTTCTTTCATCTCAGTTTCTTTCTCAAGGAAATAGATATGTTTGTTTATTGGAACTGACCATATTATTATGATAGATATTGCCTTTAGCTTATATGTTTAACCTTACTCCTATTTTTTTCCACTCTGCTCCTTGCAGGAGAAGGACAGGCAGAGCTTGGGTGGAGTCAAGAGAGAACTCAATCTAGAATCATGACATTCTCACAAAGCCCAAGCCCTCTTGAATTCCATTAATTTAGAATCAATTTAGTGCTGACCATTAATTGACTAGATTCGTAAATATAGACATCAACAATAAATCAGTTTCACTGGAATTTAATGTTTGGTCTTGCTTTTTCACACCTGATATCCTTGACTTTCCTCACTACAGTTTGTAGGCAATTTGCTCTTTCAGCTGTCAGCATAATTTCAGCATAGTGCAGATCATTTAAGTTTCTTCCTCCAGTTTTAAAACCATGAACATTTTCCTCAAATCCATGCTCCCTCATGTATATTCAGCTATTCAGCATTCAGGTTGAATAAATAAGAGAGACAATCCAGCTTTGTCTCACCTCTTTGCCAATCTGGAGTCAATTTGTTTCAAGATGTTCTGATCAAACTCCTTTGAGGTAGATTTTTTTTATGTGAGGACAAGGACATATTCTGGGTGATTCCTAAGATTTTCCTACGGTCATTCTATAGCAGGGGTGTCAAACTCAAGGCCCGGGGGGGGCAGATCTGGCCTGTGAGATTCTTAAATCTAGCCCACGGGGCCACTCAGGAAACAGCAAAGGACCATCCTGCAGTGCCTCTGTCAGGAAAACAGAGCTCAAGTGGCAATGGCCAGCTCTTGCAAGCTCTGTTTTCACTGGCAGAGGGTTGCAGGTGGCCATCGCAGCCAAAAGCAGAGCTCGGGAGCCCATTTTCGCTGGAAGAGTTCTCATGAGTTATATCATGCTGGCCACACCCAGTCTGGTCATTCCCACCCTGGCCCTCAGATCTGGCCATTCTCATCCTGGTCAAACATAACCCTGATGCAGCCTTCAATGAAATTGAGTTTGTCTCCCCTGTTCTATAGTTTGGAGCAGGGGGAAGGTTACAGTCATACAATTAGAAGCTTTTCTATATTCAGTATAAGGAAAGTTCACTTGAGGATGGGGAATATTCTTTGGCTTACTCAATTATTCAGTGCACATCAGCAATAATACATCTCCAGCCATTGTACAATCTATTACACTCTATCAAAAAATAAAGTTCTAAAGAAACAAGATAAATCATTAGGCAAGGAACATGACAATATTTGAGACATGAATCAAAGGCAATGATTACAATGGCAGTAAAATAACACATGCACCAAATAATGCAGCAGCACAAAAAGCCACAATGAACCGACTGAGAAAATCTCCATCAAAAAAGACCCTTTTGGGTGGTCACCTAATTTCTATTTTTGGGTGGGAGCTCTTGGAAAAAGGCTATCAAGTGAAAATCTTGGGATTCTGATGGAGAGGTTTTAGGATGAAACATTCTCCAATTTGCCTCAAAAGCATAGCTTCACAAGTTAGCAACAGCCCTTTGAACATATCCCAGAAATAGATTCTAAGTTAATGAAAAGGACAGAACACAGACATCAAACAGTTTAATGGCCAGCTAGACAACCTGTGACCCAAACAATATCTTTTTTCAGTGATATTTCCTGATCAGATTCCTCAATTTCTTCAACAACGACAGAGTTTTTAATGTAGTGTCTTCATTGGAAAGGCTGGAATATATTCAGAATGCATATATATGATGTTATATATATAAATCTTACATGGAAAAAGACCCGAACACACCGAGACTGACATACCTGTACTCGTGAAAATCCTGAGTGAATAACAAATATGAGATGTATACCTATAGCGAAAAACATGGATAGCAGATTAAATGGCAGCACACACCACAGACACACCATTACGATCACACACACACACACAACACACACATATATATATATTGCTGTTTAGCTTCCTTCGGGTAATTATCCCAAGTCATTGCAGGTGCTGTTAAAAGTTGTAGCAATGTTTCAGCAGAATCTCATCTGCATCATCAGGCTTCTGTATGGATGTGGGTTCACAGCTTCTGGTTTTCAAATCGAGGCTGGTTCTAGTTCCTGAGATTGGCTAAGAGTCTAGGTCCTGTGTTCACTGGACTTGGAGTTTTGATTGATTGGTTGTTTTTCGTGGGTTTCTTCTGTCTGTTTTGTGGCTTTGATTGGCTGGCAACTACTCTGTTCCATATTTGGAGGCTTTCGAGTGCAGCTTGGCTTCGTGTGAAAGGACGGCTGCTATCCATTAGGACTAGGTTTCACCTGGGTCCTGGTGGGTGGGTGTTTGAGTTGGAGGCATCAAGAGGGGAGTCTGTTTGTGCTCAGGTGTTTGTCTGTTTTTGTTGGTGTGGAGATCTTTCTATTTGAGAGTGCAGGCTTCGCAATAATGATTGACAGTGCTGCTGGAATCAAATCTCGTTTATTCATAGCTTTCCAGGTTTTCTTCAATTCTGTATGGCTTTCTCTGAGATTCTGGTGCTGGGGTTTTCCTATAGTGGCTAGGGTTTCAGTGCCATTGAAGGTATGAAGTGTTGTGACGCTGTGGTTTTAATGTGTTGGAGCGAGTGAGGAGGTATGTTCCATGCCCTTTTTTTACTACAATTTGTTTGTGTTCAGGGGCCAGGTGGGATACTTATTCTTCTATTGGTCTGGTCAGAATGTATGGTGGCGGGCATGATGCAAGCATAGTTGCGAACTTTCGTATATGCCTTGGTTTCCATGGTCAATTTTGTCTTTGGGGTTCGTTTAAGGAGTGGCTGCTATGTTGTTTTGTCTGTTTTTGTAAGGCAGTCCTTGATGTGATGCCTTTCTAGTTGGTCTGTCTAATGTATATATCATACAAGTATACCTTAGCATAGGCGAACTCAGATACAGAAGCCTGATGAAGGCAGTATGAGATGCTGTCTGAAGTGTGAACGTTGTCTAACTATGGTACTTTAAAAGCGACAACTATAAATGACGTGGGATAATAACTCGAAGGGAAGGCTGAAGCATCAATAACATGTAAGTGTACCGCGAAACTTAAAAAAACCATATATATATATAAGCAAACTAGAACAATGTTCCTAACAGCACCCTTAAACAACACACACCATTTTACCTGTGATTGTGTGAATCTGCTGTAGTGGTGTTGCCCGCGAAAGATCATAGTTTACATGGAAATGGAAATAGAACAAACAAGCGTAACCATTCCTAGAGTGTCTATTCTACAAAAGAACAGATGGCACACTGTGACCACACCATATACAAATAGATAATACCACAGTCAACAGTCCAACCGCTACCTCAATGCCCAATCCGCAACCACCACCGCAGCACAGATAAATTTCTGTGGCGAAAACACTAATTACCAGAACAAACGCCTGGGCAGATAAGACACAATATAAGACTGAACTATGACCTGAACTGAAGTATTGACAGCCAATGGCTTCAAAAAAAACAAAATCACCAACTCTGATCCACAAAAACACACCAAGAACATAACAGAGACTTAGAAGACCAACAGACCGATGGAACAGCTGTCTGTGCCCTACATAAGAGGTATTACAGATAAAATCAGTAAAGATAAACTACACAGGCAATCACATCAAGACTGCTTCAAAAACAGACAAAAAACCCAGCAGCCATCCTGAGAAAACCCCAAACGACAAACTTGAACCTGGAAAACCAAGGCATATACGAAATTCCCTGTACATCATGGCCCGGCCACATACATTGGACAAGACCAAATAGAAGAATAAGTTACCTCCGCCTAAGATGAAACACAAAAAATGCAGTAAAAAAAGCTGAACACAACCTCCTCACTAGTCCAACCCATGAAAAACCACAGGTCCACACATCAACTTCAATGGCACTAAAAACCCTAAGGCCACTATAGAAAACCCCCAACGCACAGAATCATCAAAGAAGAAGCCATAGAGATTAAAAAAGACGCTGACAGCAAATGAATAGAAGAGATGATGTCCAGCAGACTGTCCATCATTTGGAAACCTGCACTCTCAAAATAGAAAGATCTCCACGCCACAAGGGACAGACAACGACTGTGAGCACAGACAGCTCCTTTGATGTGCCGTCAACTCAAAACCCCCACACCTGAAGCACAGACAGACTTCCCTCTGATGCGTCCTACTCAAAACACCGCGCCGACACCTGAGCACAGACGAGGACTTCCGTCTGATGCTCCTAACTCAAACACCCCACCCATGGCACCGCTAGGTGGAAACCCAGCTTGCATAGAATAGCAGCTTGCTTAATGAGAGAGCAGGCCATCATTTCACATGGTAGCCAAAGCTGCATGCTGAAAGCCTCCAATCGATAAGAACAGAGTGTTGCCAGCCAATTCAAAGCCACAAAACAGACAGAAGAGAACCAGAAACAGCCAATCAATCAAACTCCAAGTCCAATGATGACACAGAGCTCGCAGGGCCTCCTAGCCAATCATGAATGGACCAGCCTCAATTTAAACCAGGAAGCTGTGAGACCCACATCCATACAGAGATGTCGTGGATGGATTGGCAGATGAGATTCTGCTGAAGTGTACGTTGCTACAACTTTAACAGCAACTACAATGGACGTGGGATAAATTACCCGATAGGAAGCTGAAACAGGCACACATTGTAAGTAACGCATGAAAGCTTTAATAGTATATTAGTATATATATGTTTCTTAGTTTTTTCGCGGGTGCTTAAACATGTATAGTATTCAAAAGCTTTTGTTTCTGAGTATTTTTCCCAGTATCATCATTAGTTGTGCCTTTTAAGTGTGTAGCTAACATTTTGGCAGAATTGTATGACCGTATAGTAGTATTTGATAATATGAATATAATATAAATAATATAGAATAGAATAATATAGATATAAAGTATAGTGTATAGATAGTAATATAACGATTAACATAACATAGTACATATACATAAACGATATGACGATAACAGTAGACATAATCAGTAAATAAGCATAGACGATAACATAGGCATTGAGTATGTGTGTAGGTGATATAGTGGGATGTGAATGTAATGGTATATGTATAGATGGTAATGTAATGTAATGTAATGTAAATGTAATGTAATGTATATGGTAATGTATGTTATATGTAAGTAATTAAGTTAGTAATTTAGACAATTGCTATATACATAATCATAACATTATCATAACTATAAAAGGACAGACATAACATAACATAACATAACATAACATAACATAACATAACATAACATAACATAACATAACATAATATCGTATATATATTCTGTATACACAATACAGAAGCCTGATGATGGCAGATGAGATTCTGTCGAAATGTTGCTACAACTATACTATATATATATATGGTCTTGATGTGTTCGGGTCTTTTCCCATGTAAGATTGAGAGTATCTTGGCAATGTTTCGATGAGGTCCCACTCACCATCTTCAGGCTGGTGCTTTCGGCTTCGTGCTTGCGTGAGCAAAGCATGATCGGAGCTGCCGTCTCCCTTTATATACTGGTGGGGAGGATGGCTGTGTTGTCATTTCTTGATTGGTTGATGGAGTTGATGTTTGTAGATTGGCTGGCTTTTTCTTAAGAACATGTGTGGCTGAGGTATTGGCTGTGTGTCTGTCAACCTCCTGTGTTGTAACGACCTGGGAAATGGACTGTGTGATAACCTTTTGATTTCTATTGTTGTGACATCCTCGGTCTTCTGCTGTAATCTCCTGGGTCATTGGCTGTGTTGTAACATCCTGAGGTTTTAAAAAAGCTTTTATGCAGTGGTGTGATTCAATTCTTTTACTACTGGCTCTGTGAGCATGGCTTGGTGGGAGTGGCATAGTTTGGTGGGAATGGCTTGGTGGATATGGCAGGGGAAGGATACTGCAAAATCCCATTCCCTCTCCACCCCACTAACCTGCTTTCCAGCTCCATTCTCCTTTGCAGGGCAACAAAAGAAGACCCAGCCGATCAGCTGGGACTTGGGAGGTGGAGAATAGAGGTGATATTTTCTGGGGGCAGGGCCAGTCAGAGGTGGTATTTGGTGGTTCTCAGGACTACTCAAAATTTCTGCTACTGATTCTTCAGAACTGGTCAGAACCTGATTAATACCACTTTTATATGACTAATGTGGAGTGCAGGAGGTGAGCAGTTCTTCTGTCAAAAATTGCATTCTGTGCTATGCATGTAAGCTTGTATTTCTTTGATAACATAACAAGCTTTTCTCTCTGTTCCAAATTTTCCCAGGCAATCTAACAAAGTTGTTCTGAGGCCATGGCAATCCTCTAGCCTGTTATAAAGGCAGGGATCCTTGATTGTGTTTGACCACTGGGCACATTTGGAATTTGGACAGGCCGTTATGAGTTATTCTTGCACAAGGCTTGCCATGATGGACATAATGATCACAGAACACCTATTTGCCAGATGGCAAACCACAGTGATGCTCTGAATCATCCCCTTTAGTCTCTCAGAATGATCCCCACTGTTCCTCACTTTACTATTGTCTTTCTTTCTGAACAGATAGGCATGTTTCCCCAAAAAGGCTTTTGCTTCCAATCAATTTTGTTTTCTAAGCTTGATTCTGGGTTCTATAAAGGGCCCCAAAGAATGATTGGAGATAAGTATAATGTCCAAAGCAGAGTACTTTAGTGTCTCTCTAAAACATAAAGATCTAAAAAATATTGAGTCAAGTAGAGCAATAGCCTAGTAGCTAGCATGAGAGATTTCTTCATATACTTTGATGCACATCTGTGCCCAGGTGTGGGATTCTACCAGTTTGCACCTATTTGCTAGAACCACTTGTTATTTCTGAGAAGTTCAGAGAACCGATTATTAGAAGAAATTATTGGCCTAATCCTGTAAGGAAGGCAGGAAGGAAACATTCTGGTGTTGCTTACAGAAACTGCCTCTCCGTTAACCCTTATTACATTCTTGGCAGGACTAGACTTTCTGTCTCAGGAACTTCTCTGGAGTTTTTTTCCCCTTCCTGTGCTGATACTTTGCTTGTGTGGAGTGACCATTCAAAGTTACAATGGCACTGAAAAAGGTGACATGACCATTTTTCACACTTACAACTGTTGCAGAATCCCCACAGTCATGAGAGGCCAGGCAAGGAGATGCATGTCTCGATGTGAGTGATATTGAGTTGGCCATGCCCAGCCAATAACATGACCACCAAGCCATCTCCACCCAGTCACATGACCACCAAGCCACACCCACCAACTAAGCCACACCCACAGAACTGGTTGTTAAAAAAATTGAATCCCACCCTTGTTTGTGCCACCTTGTGAATACAGGTATTGTCTTCCTAGTACCTAATTTATTCTTCCTTTTAATTCCATGGATCTAAACTGGCTGCAAAACAGGGAAGCTTTCAAGTTTCAATTTTTTTATGAATGTTCATCCAGTTGGATAAAGCAACCTCTACAGGTACAGTTTTTTGATCTTGAACTTAAATGCACATGGCAATTTTCAGTCATACAGATCAGGATTGTCTGAAAGGTGCTTTTTCCAAAAGGCAACTGGACTTTCTTGTTTTTTGTTTTTTTTTGAAAATATTTCATTTCTCATCCAAGAAGCTTCATCCAAGAAACATTTCTCTTCTCATTCAAGAGTTAAAACTGAAGAAGCTTCTTGGATGAGAAGTGAAACATTTTCAAAGAAAAAAATCAAAGAAAGTCCAGTTGCCTTTTGAGGCTGTTTTTCTTTTGTTGAGAATTATTAAGCTAAAATAACTTTTTTTAGTGTAAGGTCCCAGAAGTTTCCCCAAGCCACTGAGATGCCAAAGAGTGAGACTCGAGACAAGGTTTACTAAATAACAGCTTTTTTATTCTTTGGCCAAAGCAAAAAGTCTGGGTGAATACTATGTCCAAAACATGCAGACAAAATGCATGTAAGGAATAGTCACACCCTGCAAGAGTGGCTCAGAGTATTATATACATTTTACACTGATAGAAACAAAATTTATCCAATCAGAAACATTTATTATTAATGTGGGGATGCCTATGCCCTCCCTTCATTATCCATGGAGCATTCTTTGTCCGTGCTCTGTCCATGCTTTGTTATTTTACACAGTATCCCTTGTCCTTGGTTGTTCATGCTCCTAGGCATCACCTCCTCCCCATCTATGGAGCAGGATGTTCCTGGGAACTGTCGCCAAGGATGTGTCTAGCTCTGAAGCAAATTGCAGAGGCGAGAAACCAGATAGAAAAAGATACAATTCTCTTACAGAATGAATTTCTAATAAATGATTCCCAACCTTAGCAAAATAGTACAAGTAACTTCTTTAATAGAAGCAAAGAGCAAAGGTTGGATTGATTCATGTCAATATGTCCTTTCAGTAGAATTTCTAGTTTCTCTGTACAATAAGTAATCCATGGGAGGCAGGGTGGAATTGATGACATTGATGAATTGATGAAGTTATGAGCCAGTTTGGAGCAGTGGTTAAAGCACCAAACTAGAAATTGGGATTCTGTGAATTCTGATCCTGCCTTAGGTATAAAACCAGCTGGGTGATCTTGGGCCAGTTAGAGATGGTCCACTACTTATGATCACGATTGAGCTCAAAATTTCTATTGCTAAGTAACACAGATCTTAACTGAAAGTCTATGGAGATTCTGTCGTCCAGATCATAGTTGTCCCAAAGGTGCTTTCTTTAAAGAGGCAACTGGACTTTCTTATTTTTTCTTTGAAGAGGTTTCACTTCTCATCCAAGAAGCTTCAAATGGTGTGAGAGTGTGAATGGATTTCCAGGAAAAAAAAAATCAGACTACAGGAACCATTAGCACTACTCAGGTGACCCTGAGGTCACAGATAAGCCTCCAAGTGCCTCAACTACCCTCTAAAAGGATGCAAATGTCCAGCTGTCTGCAAGGAATATAAATCGTTCCATTCCCCATCATCCTGTCAGAACTGAAAAAGCTTCTTGGATAAGAAGTGAAATGTCTTCAAAGAAAAAACAAGGAAGTCCAGTTGCCTCCTGAAAAAGGACCTTTGAAACAGTTCTTAAGCCAGTTTCACTCCATTTTATGACCCTTCTTACTCTAGTTGTTAAGTGAACCATTGCGACTGTTAAGTTAATACCATGATTATTAAGTGAATCTGGCTTCATTGACTTTGCTTGTCAGAAAATTGCAGAGTTATCCCATGACCTTGGAACATTGCAACTGCCATAACTATGAGCCAGTTGCCAAGCATCTGATTTTTGATCACATGGCCGGGAGTGAGATCCGACTGGTGTAACTACCAGTTTGGTGATTTTATGTTTTGCTGCACACGCATTTATATCGTCATTCGCTAGCTGCCTGGACAGTTGAGCAACACTGCACGCGGGTCCTCAGCAGTTGAAAAAGCACTTTTTCCTGCTTTTTCAACTGCAGCTGTGTCACGCAAAGCAGCTGCAGTTGAAAAAGCAGGAAATAAAGGTCAGGTAAGAGCCTGGGCAGGCGGGTGGGCCAAAAGAGCAACAGAAATAGAACCGGTTCTATGTATGCTCTCTGTTTGCTGCTTTCAGAGCAATCGGTTCTACAGAGATGGACAGAACCAGTAGAATCCCACCCCTGCACATGACCATGGGGATGATACAGTACCACAAGTGTGTAAATAGAGTCACTTTTAATCTGTGCTGTTGTAACTTTGACCGGTCACTAAATGAATGGTTGTAAGTCAAAGACTAGCTGTGCTCCCTTTCAGCCATAGGAAGGAGGCAATAGCAAACCACTTCAAAAATCTTATGAGCCATGGTGGCAGAGTGGTTTGAGTGCAGTACTGCAGGCTACATCGACTGAATGCCGGCTGCCTGCAATTTGGCAGCTTGAATCTCACCAGGCTCAAGGTTGACTTAGACTTCCATCCTTTTGAGTTGGGTATAATGAGGACCCAGATTGTTGGGCTGACCCATATGCTGACTCTGTAAATTACTTAGAGAGGGTTATAAAAGCACTGTAAAGTGATATATAAGTCTAAGTACTATTTGCTATTGCTATTTTATGAAGAAAACTGCAGAGATACAACCAAGCAGTCACCAAGAGTCCAAACTGTCCTGTAGACACACATATATAACACATGGTGAAGTAATGAAAATGCCTCAATTTATTTGCACAAATCACCATGCCTCAGGAAGCCTTTGACAAATCTTGCCATTGTGCATTTCCAATTGTTTGCCATCACGGCAGTTTGCTTTCAATGCCACTAGTCTGCATCCTTCTGCTTTCCTTTTCTGGAATCCATCAGCTGCTCATCAAAATCTTTGTCTCACATGTGGTTTGCCAAACAAAGCAATTTGTCCATTGTTTCGACTGGAGAGCCTCTTGAAACAGCACTAGCTGCCCCTGCTTTATATTCACAACATAGATCTTTACATCACAAAACATTTTGATGTATCCGCTCTTTCATTTTTAATGAAAACATTTCAACTACTCAAAAGAAAGGTCACTGTAGTGCATTTAGAGCACAAATCATTGCACAAGAGATGGAAAACATCCAGTGATGGAAGATGCCTGGGGAAGAACTGCCAGAGATTATTGGGGGTAAAGGTATTGGGGAATTAACCTGAAAGCCTCTTACATGTCTGTAGCAGACCTGACACTATGAGTTGGGATGACGTCAGACATCAGAGATTTGAGTGGCATAGAATGGGACAGCTTTTAGGAAGCTGGCAGAAATCATTCTGTCCCCTCCTTTGGGAGATGGACTCTGGTGGCGTTTCATTTTCTGGCTGGCGGAAGGGAGAAGAAGTGCCTGTGGCAACTGCTGACTTTTCTATCCCAGTTAGGATCACAGGCAAAACCTTTGGATTTGAAGTTTGGCATACCTTTAGGCTGAAGTATGGCTTTTAACATTTTAATCCTGGATCTTATTAAACAAAGAGTTTCTATTGATCTCGAGAACAAACCTACACACAACAGAGAAGGCAATAATTCATCTAAATTCAACTTTCAGGCATGTCCTGGGAATATTGGCCCCTGAAAGATGGGGGATATGCATTTTAGAAATCAACACATGAATCAGTCTTGAGGAGCCTTAAATTCAAACATTACCAAGCTGATGGATATGGAGGGAGGAAATGGCTTTTTTTTAAAAAAAATGTTAGCTTGAAAGGTTAGGGTTAGAGTAAGGTAAATTTTTACAGCATATTCCTTATTTACAGAAGGTCCTTCTAAAAAGATCTTCTGATTTGAAATATAGGAAAAGATTCTGCTAGCAGTTTTATGTCTGAGGCTTTAGAACAAGTTTGTAACAGTTTGTAACTGTAGTTTGTAACTACAGTTTGTAACTACAGTTTGTAACTGTAGCAGATCTGATGGTAAACAGATCAAATATGTTCTCCCAGAAAGCCATGGGGTCTATACAATTTACATTGCAGTCAAGGAGGAAAAGGAGGAAGAGGAGAGGAGGAGGAGGAAAATTAAAAGGATTTAATAAGGATTAAAGGATTAAAGAATAAAGGATTTCCATAGCATAACTTCCTGCTGCGTACAAGTGTATAAACAGAGCTTTTCACCCCTTTTCCATTCATTTTGGAGATAAATCAATCTTATAAAAGATAAACAAAATGAATTAAAACAAACAAATAAAATATATACAATATTCTCAGCACCTGACAAAATGGTATCAGCCCAACATAATTAATAAGCTAGCAAAATATCTCCCTTACAAAATAAATTTTAACCTATACATAATTAATAAAATGGATCAATGGTTATGTTTCAGAAGGAGATAGGCAGCATATAACAGAGTTGGAAGGGATGTTGGAGGTCTTCTAGTCCAACCCCTATCCCCTGCTCAAGCATAAAACCCTATATTAACCAGCCAAATGATTGTTCATTATCCTCCTTCAGTATTGGAGCACCAACAATTTTTGAAAGCTAGTCATTCCACTGATTAATTGTTCTGTCAGGAAATTCATCCTTAGATCTAGGTTGTTTCTCTCCTTGATTTAGTTTCCATCCATTGCTTCTTGTCCTGCCTCCAGGTGCTTTAGCGAATAGTTTGATTCCCTCTTCTTTGTGCAAGCCCATTAGCAGAGGTGGTATTCAGCAGGTTCTGACCAGTTCTGGAGAACTGGTAGCGGAAATTTTGAGTAGTTTGGAGAACTGNGAACCAGAAAATACCACCTCTCCCCCCCCCCCCCCCATCTATTCTCTGCAGATCGGCTGGGTCTTCTTTTGTTGCCCAGCACAGGAGAATGGAGCTGGAAAGCAGGTGGGGTGGGGAGGGAATGGAGATTTTATGGTATCTTTCCCCTGCCATGCCCACCAAGCCACACTCATCAAGCCATGCCCACAGATCTGATAGTAATATTTTTTTGAATCCCACCACTGCCTCTTAGATATTGGAACACCACAATCATGGCACCCTTCATCCTTCTTTTCATTAAACTAGGCATAACCAATTCCTGCAACCATTCTTTATGTGTTTTAGTTTCCAATCCCCTAATCATCTGTACTATTTTTCTCTGCACTTTTTCCAGAGTCTCAACATCTTTTCTATATTGTGGGGACCAAAACTGGATGCAATATTCCAGGTGTGGTCTTACTTGATTCAATCTCTCTGTTAATGCAACCTAAGACAATGTTGGATTTTTTGGCAACTGCAGCACACTGCTAGCTAATATTTAATTAGCTGTCCACTAGGATTCCAAGATCCTTCTCATGGTTACTACTATTGAGCCAAGTACTACCTATTTGATATCTTTGCATTTGATTTTTCTTGACTTATTTTCTCACCATGAATTTCATGTTGTTGGATAGGTCAAGTATGTCAAGATATCTTGTATCTTGAGCCTATTTTCTGGAATTTTGGCTATTCCTGCCAGGTTGATGTCATCTGCAAATTTGATGAGGTCCACTTCTATCTCCTCATCTAAATTACTGATGAACATATTGAAGAGTACTGGGTCTAAGACAGCGCTTTAAGTTTTTTCTTATATGTAAATTCAGTTCCATTATGGACTGCATGTTGAGTGTGGTTGGTCAACCAGTTACACATCCATCTGATGATAATATAAATTAATTTAATAAATAAAAGTTGGCTGCATAATTTTGGGTGAATAAGATGAGGCTGTAAGTTCTAGGCCTGCCTTAGGCATTAAAGCCAGCTGAGTGACTTTGGACCAGAAAGTCTCTGTCAGCCCAACTCAGCTCAAGGCTTGTTTTGGGGAAAATAGGAGGAGGAGAGTGTTGTATGTGTTTCCCACCTTGATTTATTTATAAAAATAATACATGTGGGATACAAATGAATGAATGAATGAATTAATAACAACAGCCTAGATAAGAACCTTGCTGGAAAAGGGGCAAGACCAGCTCTGTAGTAGATCCACACCCCTTCAACCCTGTGTTTTTGCTTCTTGGCATCTGGTAGCTGAGCTTTCTATCTCTTTGCACCTAGTGATACCAGTGACTTATGGAAACTTATAACAAAACCTTTTATAACATCTATTTTTCTCTCTTTTCTTCTTTCTTCCTGCTTACCTTGCCTGAAGTCAAAAGGCATTCCAAGTAGCTTTTACGAGAGAAAAACAATAGAATCAATACAAAATTAATGATAAATAGCAGCCATCAAACAGCCTTTGCAAAATACAGCAGAAAAAAAAATCAGTCTTAAAATTTATACAACCCAAGTCATCCATTCCAGATAACGTGCCAGAAATCAGTCAAAGTCAATGCCAAATAGTTAAGCTTGGAGCAATATTTTTTTAATTTTTTTATTCTTGAAGCAATTGGAATAGAAAAGGCTCTTCTTCCTCTGTTTTTCATAAACTTCATCTGAAGGTGAGCCTCTGAGGAGAAGCCCAGCAAGCACATTCATAAAGAGAATACAGAGTTCAGCTGTTGGTTTCCAGCAGGACTTGATCTATTTCTGGGTTACTGTGAAGTGGCATCAGGACAGCTTGCCCATTTCTCCATATCATAAATTAAAGAAAAGAAAATCTGCACCAAAGGGGAGAGTTACTAATTATCTTTAAATTCAGAAATTGATTTTTTTTTTCAGCTTGGAGTTGCAGAATTGTGGTTGTTTGCTCAGAGATCCTCATTTTGACATTGGGTGGTTGTCTGTTCTTCCATTTTTAATTTTTGGGGGATAGAAATCAGTAGTGGGATTCAAATTATTTAACTACCGGTTCTGTGGGTGTGGCTTGGTGGGTGTGGCAGGGGAAGGATACTGTAAAATCTTCAGTCAGAGGTGGTATTTGCTGGTTCTCTGAACTGCTCAAACTTTCTGCTACCGGTTCTCCAGAACTGGTCAGAACCTGTTAAATGCCTCCTCTGATAGAAATGTTTTCTGTGACACTGCCCAGATTTTAGAAGAAAAATTGTGGAAGCTGTTTGTATATTTAGGTAATTAAGAATGTACATGTCCATCCCTTCTGTGTGAACCTTAACCCTAACCCTTAAAGGGATGGTTATCTTTTCTTCTTGCCATCAGAAGTACAGATAATAAAACTGAAAACTTGGAACTGTTTTCCTCTCTCCCTTTCCCTCTTTTATCATTTCTAATTTTCCTTCCTTCCTTCCTTCCCTCCTTCCTTCCTTCCTTCCTTCCTTCCTTCCTTCCTTATTTTCTGTCTCTCCTTCCATCCATCATCTCTACCCCACTGTTCAACTTGAAAGATTCCCCAAAAATATGACATAATGCTAAAAGCAAAAGGTTTACCAGCTCAAATGACAGGGTGCAGAAGAAAATATGGATGTGGACTAAAGAGGCAAAAATGAAAGTGCATGTGTGATTCTTAGAATGCTAACTGTGGAAAAGGGCTATTTGGGGTTGTCCAGCTGGTTTTGTTTCTTTTTTTTCTGAAATCAGTTGTTCCCTTCTTACCTGATAATAACATAGCAATAGCAATAAAACTTATATACTTGATGAATGTATCTTTTCTTCTTATGTGCACTTGGTGCATATGCACCAAGACAAATTCATTGTGTGTGTCTAACTCTAATGACACTTGGCCAATAAAAAATAAATTAATTCATCCATACTGCTCAATAGCACTTTATAGCATTCTCTGGGTATTTTACAATATCAGCATATAGCCCCTCCCCCCCCCCCAAAAAAAATCANTATCAGCATATAGCCCCCCCCCCCCCCCCAAAAAAAATCAGTGTTCTCATTTTGCCAGCCTCAGAAGGATGAAAGGCTGAGTCAACCTTGAGCCCTATGAGGATCAAAATCAGGGCTGTGGGTATAGTTTCCCTTCAATACTGGATTCTAACCATTACAACACCAGGGCATCACACTTCAACATCTCTAAGCAGAGATGGTGGTCCCTTATTTGAGTCTATGACAATTTGCCACAGCCAGCTTGCCATGTCCAACCTGCCACAGCCAACTCACCATGGCCAACACACCATGGCCAACTTGCCACAGCTCACTTACTGCAGGATGATTTTCCATGGTGACCTTGCCACAGAGCAACTTGCTGCAGGATGAGAATTACACTAATATCAAAGATATGTTGGAATAAAATAGTTAAAGAAAGGATTCAAAAGGAGGGACAGAACGAAATGTGAATGACAAAAATTAAAATATTTTTATTTATTTTAAATAATTAAATAGAATAGTTAAATTATCCTGCAATGAGTTGTCTCGCGGTGAGTTCAACTGATGCAGCTTGGCTGTGGTGAGTTGGCCATGGTGAGTTGGCTGTGGCAAGTTGTCCCATTCCCCCTTTATTCTGCCTTTTAGTCAGCACTTCAGCAGGTAAGAAAGTCCAGATTGTAAAACTTGTAGACTTGCCTAATTCCACATTTATTCTGTTTGATAGCTGAATGGGTGTATTGAGAACTGTCAGTTTTCTCAGCTTCTCAGCCCTAACCTAACAATTACTTTCACAGATCATCAGCTTCAATCACTTCTAGTCATTACTTAACTGAGCTGAACTCAGCAGGAGGAGCTAAACCTGTTGCTTATTAAACAGAGGGAACTTTAGGGCATTGTCATGCTGCTTCCCTGTAGGAAGTCAAGATTTCCCTCTTGAAAGCTCCTGGAGCAAATAAAAGGGCAGTAACAGATGAAATAAAATATTCCTTAGGCAGTGAATAATTCACTTTTTTTAAAAAAAAGGAGAAAGAGTGGTGACCCTGACATTTCTAATTCCATGTCGTCTCATTTTAATTCAAATGAGATTTCACTTTTTAAAATGCCATCTAAATTTCATGTGTTTCGTACTGGACAAAAGTATCCATATACTTCTCCTTCTCCCAAATAGAAGACAGCAGGTTCTGTGGCTTGCCAACTTTTCTTCTAAACTGTAGTTATATAAGTATTGTGGAGTTTTTAAAAATAATTTTGCTGTTCCCAATGTTGCCCTCCTGTTCATATTGTAAGAGGTAGAAGATCAATTGTTCCTGTGGCTAAAAGAAGTGAACCAATTCAGTTCATTTATTTTATTTTATTTATTTTGTCAAGCATGCTTTTGACAACAGGTATAATTAGGAACATGATTATGAGTACATGAGATGGGTACAGATAAAAGGGGACATTAGGATAGGGACGGTAGGCACGTTGGTGCTCTTATGCAGGTAGACCTTACTTAAGAACTTCCCTAATGACTTCAGAGATTATTTGAATTTACAAGGCACTGAAAAAGTAACTTTATGGCAAGTCCTTGCTTTAATGACCATCACAACACCCTCACAGTCACATGACCAACTTTCTGGCATCACGTTGTATCCTACTGGCATTTACCACTGTTTCCAGCATCCTGCAATCCCATAATCATCAGTTTTTGATGAGCAGAGAAGCCAGCAGTAAAATAACAACTCACAATTATATAATGTCTTGCTTGATGAGCCACAGTGACTTATTTAATGACTGAGTGGGAAGAGACATCAACAGCCCACTGCAATCCTGTGATGTTTCACTCAGCAACAGAGTTGCTGATCCTAATTGTGATTGCTAAGTGAAGACCACCTGTTGTAATTTAAGGATCCCTCAGACTCACAGAAAAATCAATAAAATTCTACTGACTCAAAAAATTGCTCTTTTCTGTATAATATATGGTGCTTTGCACAAGCTTCTTTCAAAAACATGGCAAACATTCCATCACAGAGAAATTTATTTCCTTTCTAATAGCCCTGGCTGTTTGATTCTGAAAAATATAGCACACAATTTAACTTTTTATCTCATTCACTGTGTTCTAGCTTTTAGTGAACTGAACTTAGTTGGTGTATTTGACATAACTTCTATTTGCTTGAAAATAGATCTAGGTTAGTTAAGCCACTCCAATCTGTAATTATCATTGTGAGTTCACACCATTGGAGCTCTGGAGAACACACAACTTGGGCTCTGTGTATCTCTGAAACAACAAACCTCTGTGAACTTATTAACTCAATTGCTTGGCTGTTATTAATATCTGTTGTGTGACTTCTGGAATAAGATCTTCTGAATTTATGAAGCAAAATCTTTGAAGAGATATAATACATTTTACAATTATTCTTGGATCTATTGGCAGAATAGAAATTTTGAGGCTATGTTGTGGGTACTCACCCAAAATGGGTAGCATGACCAATCATCAAAAAATTATTTACTGATGTGCAAAATAGTAAAATTGCTCCCCATTACCATGTGTTGCACCCAACCTTGGATTCTGCTTGTCAAAAGGTCACAAAAGGTGATCACATGACCCCAGGGCATCCATTTGTCATAAATACGAGTCATTTGCCAAGTCTGAATTTTGATCACCTGATCATAGAGCTGCTGCAATAATTGTGAAAAACAGTCAGGCAGACAAACTACAGATTAACTATGTCAGTCTGGCATAAAGAAAACTTATATAAAATGGTGTATCACTGGCAATTACCTCCTGCGAGACTAGCAAAGATGTTCCCCAATCTGCCACCAAATTGTTGGAAGTATAATCACATCCAAGGAACATATTTCCACATGTGGTGGACATGCACCTGTGCACAGAAATTTTGGCAAACCAAAAGAAATTGGATATTAGACATAACAAAACAAAATTTAAAATTTGAACCAGAAATTTTCTTATTAGGCATGATAGATCCAAAAATGGAAATGAAACACCAATACTTAGCCAGAATAAGCTTTGCCCAAAACTGGAAATCACCCACCATCCTCTCAGAAGATATGGTAATTAAAAAAATACATGAGTGTGCTGAGATGGATAATCTCACCAAACTATTAAAAAATAATCAAGATAGCGATTACTACAAGGTATGGAACATCTGGTACGATTGGGTAAAAGAAAAGGTGATATCTGATAATTGGCCAAGGTATTGTAAATAAGGGAAACGTGTGCCGAATGATAAAGTCTATAGAGAACTTAAAACATTAAAAAAATGAAGGAATTATTGTAATAAAGTAAAACATATCAATGACAAGAAAAAACAAACATAACCATTGCTCAATAAATGCTGTGATATATATGTGTGTGTGTGTGTGTGTGTTTGTTTTTAATTGCATAAATTGCAATTTGTTTTTAATTAAATAGAAAGAAAAAAGAAAAACAGTCATAAATCATTTTTTCCAGGCTGTTGTAACCTTGAATAATCACTATGAACTGCTGTAAGTTGAGGACTACCTGTATTGTAGAAATAGGTTGTGCTTATAATCTGTTTCTTACTGAAAAGTCCAGGAGCTTCCTCTGTGTTTTATTTTGCTTTTTTTTTTTAATAAGAATAACCTTTTAGAATACCTTTTACAATACCTTGGCCAATTACTTCAAGGGTCCTGGAAATGGTTTCTTTCAGATGGCCCCCTACAAATATACACTGCCCCCCAAAATAAAGGGAATACTTTAACAACACAATGTAACTCCAAGTCAATTACACTTCTGTGAAATCAAACTGTCCACTTAGGTA
>BHFT01020949.1:0-36866 GCA_004320025.1 Laticauda laticaudata
GCCTTTGCCATTCTGAATACTGTGGGACCGCAGTGGGTGAGGAAGACAGCTCTCTTCCTATGTTCAGATATTCCTTGAAGATCGCTCCCTTCTAGAAACATGAGGAATCGGTTGATATAGGATTCCCAGTCTTCAGTTGCTGGGTTGAATGGTGCAGGTGGCGAGTTGTTCCTGGCCATTTTGTCTCACTTGGTCCTCATTGCCACATGCACAACTGGGCTCCTTTGTCTCAGTATCCCACCTTCATCGCCAGTGTTGCATTGTGGGAAAAAAGACCCAAGACCCAGTTGATCTTCTATTCTTTTTATTTTCTCTCTAGAAACTGTCTGCTGGTGAAACCGCGGCAGCCTTCTTATAGCGGGCTACTCGCAGCTCATGGCCAATGATGGCTCTTCAAATTTCCCGCCATCCGGACCGACCTATCTTAGGTGAGTATGCAAATATATAACAGGAAGTGCCTCATGGAGATGTGGCAAGAAAAGAGAGGAAGAGGGCAGAAAAGAATACAGAATTAATTTCTAAACCTTAAAACATTAATTTCAGAGAGATAGAGGGAGAGGGAGAGGGAGGGAGGGAGAGAGATAGAGAGATAGAGAGAGATCCAGCAAATCCAAGATGAAACTGAAGAAACAGTTGTGCAAATTTAGCCTGGTGCTAAATAAGTCTATGTATCATCTGAGCAGCATATACTGGTACTAAAATAAGATAGTCAAGGAAGAGAGAAATTGCTGTGCCAATATAACATCTGGAAGAGGAGCAATCAAATGGTAAACTTCTAGAGGATACATTCTTTGAGTTACAGGGTGAATGGAGAAGTTCCTACTTTAAAGGGTAAAGATAGGACAACTACAGGTAGTCCTCAACTTATAACCGTTTGTTTAATGACCGTTTGAAATTACCATTGCACTGAAAAAAAGTGACATGACTGGTTTTCACACTTACTAGCTTAACAATTGCAGTGATTCACTTAACAATGGTTTCTTTACAACATACAGTGATTCTCTTCCTCAGAAGCTGCAACTGCAGGTGCATTGCAGGAACAATGTTTGGAGATATAATAAGGTATTTCTTGATTTACAACAGTTCATTTAGTGACCATTCAAAATTACAATGGCACTGAAAAAAGTGATTTATGACCGTTTTTCCCACTTATGACCATTGCAGCATCCCCAGGGTCATGTGATCAAAATTTATATGCTTGGCAATTGATTCATATTTATGACAGTTACAATGTCCTGGGTTCATATGAATCCCTTTTGAGACCTCCTGACAAGCAAAGTCAATGGGGAAGCCAGATTCACTTAACAACCAGGTTACTAACTTAACAATTGCAATGATTCACTTCACTATGAATCAACTGTGGCAAGAAAGATTGTAAAATGGGACAAAACTTACTAACAACTGTCTCACTTAGCAACAGAAGTTTGGGGCTCAATTGTGGTCATAAGTCAGTATGGTCTATCTTACAGGTCTATCTGTAAAAAGTTTGGTATCTCCCATTGTTATGAATGGATCAGGCAAGAAGAGATCAAATGTGAATGGGGGTGGAGACATGAAAACCTTTCAAAATGAAGTTGGTCTCCTTCCTTCTTCCACTTTCCAAATAATGGAAAAATAAATTTTAGCACGTCGTTAGGAAGCGATGGCTTTATCTTCACATTCACACAGAGGACAAAACATGACAGGATACAGAAGTGAGAAGGAAACACCCTTCTCCTTGATAAATCCTTCCTCTCCCTCTCCTTCTCTCCCCCCTCTCTGATACATTCAATAGACAATTAATAGCCTGCAAAAAGTTGTCTCGCTCACACAGTTCCAGTCATAAATTACAGAAAATGCTGACGTGACCTGAAAATAGTTGATTTGCTTTTATCATCATAGGAAATTTTATTATCTGTGTAAATGAGCATGATAAAATACTTTCCTTGCTGAGAAGGGATGAGCCACAGTATCTTCTTCAGAACTGCTCTGTGGAATTCTCACTATTTGGCAGACAAAGTTGCTCAAATCCACCTGGAGTTAGATTCTGATTGAGCAAGAGGTGAGCACTGTTAGCACTAGTGGGGTGAGCTGTTTTTTAGCTTAGGCATGGCAACAAAGGAATATAGGACAGGAAAGGGTGGGGGCGGGTTGGTGGGGCCAGCCAGAGATGGTAATTGCCGGTTCTCCGAACTACTCAAAATTTCCGCTACTGGTACGCCAGAACTGGTCTGAACCAGCTGAATGCCACCTCTGATTTAGACCAGAGAAACCATCACCGCTCTTACTGATGGTGCTAAGAAAGCCAGAACAGGAACAAAACAGTCCTATGTTAATTTTAGTTCTGGTACTATCAGTGTGTTGATTATACCCAATCATATATCTTGACTCTAAGTTCCCCAAGTAATGCTCTTGGAGCCTTGTTCCATTGTCTGGAGGCTACAAGGACCTAGACAGGGTGGAATAGGCCCAATCCTAACACGACTATGTGACTGTGGGTTTTTCCTCCCTCCCTGGAAATGTTCCATCTTTAGTTCTGGATGGGGAAGCCCTTCTCCATTTGGGATTGGTGCAAGCTTTGGAGATTTTCTTGGACACGGCTCCTTCTCAAACAATATGCCATGAAAACCTTTGCAGAGATTCATCTTCCAATGGTTTATGCTTTTCACTTTTCTCTCTTTCTTCTTTTTTAATGTTGTTCATTGCCCAGACACTTATGTAGTTGGGTGGCCCTCCAAATATAATACATATATTATTTTGGCACCAACACAGTATTTTCAAGCACAAAGTATTTGCTGGATCATTTTCACATTCTAGCCTTTTTGTGTATGTGTGGCCTGAATGGTTTTTGTCGGAATGTTTTACTGTATTTTATGTTTTGGCACACTGTTCTGGAACGGAAAGCACTGTTGTAAATGAAGTAACTATACATTGGATAAGTACATCTTCAAAATAATGCTGATATACAGCGAGACTAGAATCTATAATTTTTATTGGTACTGTTTGTGCATGTGGAAGCTTGGAACATGTGAAATTCCCTTGTTGAGACATCATGGTTTTTGCAAAGCTTTCCACGCCATTTTTTTTTTTGCCTTTGTTAAAATATAAGTTGTCAGATTGCTTAAATGTTTAAGCAACTTCCACAATTCAACATTAATATTGCTTTGGACATAGCAGAAATGAGAGGTATGATTAGTAATGTAGTAAAAAGATAGTTCATTTATTCATGAACCCATTGTATTCCTGAAGGATAAACTTGAGAAGATAATTTAATTCCTTCCAAAGTTAATCTTCTCCCACCTGCTATCCTCCAGAAGTTGAGATATACAATTGCACAAGTCCCATCAGGCCAAGGAAACTTTGTTTAGTCACTACAATTCTTAGTTTTCTCAAAGGAAAGAACTTTGTGCTTGGAAACAGCCATTGTATTATCGATGACATCATGGCTCCTCAAGAGAAAGGATAAGGCCTTACAGCTAAAGCAGTTTTTCTGTGGCCCAAAATGAAGTAACAGGAAGAGCTGAGAAAGAAAGGAAATGAGTTCATGCAAGATGAGAAGGGGTGTGTGTGTGTGTGTGTGTGTGCATGTGTATTGAGGAACAGACAGTCCAAAGCATATGAAGAAAGGGAGCCCTGCAAAGGGAAACCCCAAGTTCTTTCAAGTTCTGTGCAAATGCAATAACCAGAAAGGGGGAAATGATATATTGCAAACAGTTTGGAGATCAATTATAAAGCAGAACTTCATCTGGTCTGATTCAGTCCTGCTTTCTAGAGAAACAAGAAGAACTAACAATCTATGCAATTTTGCAAGAGATCAGCCCAACCAAAAATATTTAGCATATGAACTAATTATGGTTGACTTTCCCAAATTGCAATCATTTGATTCAAATCTTTGGTTATACAAGCAGCCATCTACTGAGATTCCTCTTACTATTTGCCCTATTCAACATTTCCCAGCCTGCTACTCTGCAGCTGTATTGACTACCAGGTCAACACAAGCCAGAGGAAATATAAGCTACATACATAATTATGGTAGTTGAGAATGGCAATAGTTGTATGTTATCTTGTATGCTATCTTTTATGATGCAACGGGGAATATGATCTGATCAAGATAATTTGTCAGAGAAATGAAGCAAAAAATTGAAAGTTTCATTTATAAGATGAAAAAAAACTAGAGGAGGAAGAGAAGGATATGACAATGACTTTGGACTGAGGTACTGAAAGGACTGTCTCTCTTTTCTTCCTGTCCCACAGGAGGTACATGCTCCAGATGCCATTAGCTAAGGAGTGACAGCTGCCACAGCCCAGAAGGAAACATTATTCTACCTGAGATTAAATTAACCCTGATCCAGCTGCCTTTTGCAAGGCCAAAGAACTTGGTTTTGTGTTCAAGTTTGGAGCCCCAATTGTGCAATAAAGCCCAGTTTTACTGATAGTTTATTTTATAATGCGAAGCTGCTAGGTGTTTTTCTTTTATATTATGCCCAGAATTCATATGTGAGATAATTGGCTATATAAAGTGACTATCTGCCTGAATCAATCAAACAGTCAATCCATTATTAAATTCATACACTGCCAAACTCTGAAAAACTCTGGGCAGCTCGCAACAGTCAAAGAAATCACAATAGAGTTAATAAAACATAAAAGATAAAAGATTGCAAGTGTGACAGAGCAGATGGAATGAAGCAAGGAGTCTCATTCTCCCTCACTAAAGTTGTGAGACATGAGTCATGTCTTCATGGCTCTTTTAAACAATAGCAAAATAGAGGCCGTCCAGCTCTTGGATGTACTTGATTGACTAATGATAGAAAAATGGGGAATGTCAGCTGTTCTGTATGTAAATAGTTGGCTCCAAATAATACATTCTGATTGGTTGTTTAAAACTAAAAGGGATTGGTTCAAAGGAACAATCCCTGAAGCCGCGGAAAAGGCGGCAACTCAACAAATGTCCATGGCTACAACCGCAGAGAAAAAGGTATAAAAGACTGAGCGCGTTGAGGCCAATGTTCCGTTCGTTTCTCAACTACTGCTATGAAATAAAGACTCTGTTTTTGGAACCCGGTCTACCTCGTGTTTTTCCGGACAAAACATCAGCATTCCAACCAAACTCTCCTTCTCAAATTATCACTCAGAAACAAAGTCCATCCAAGTAAGAATTTATTAGAGAAGTCATATTGACACATCTGGAAAAACACGAATCTGGATTCCCGCATTTTCCCCTGCCATAATAAAACTCTCACCCAGCCCCTTAGTTATGACCCTCAAATCACACTCTCCAGTCTACCTCCATTCTATCCAATCCCACCAACTCCAAACTCCAGTGACTCGACCTTGAGCTCTGGTGAAAGAAAGTTTTTGTGGCTACCCTCACTTCTCACTTTGCTCTCATTCCCACGCTTACCCATCCTCCCTTGTGGAAGCCCCAAATCTGATTCAATCTGATGGATCCAGAGCTGACAGGGAAATTTTAAGAAGTAGAATGGAAGTGGATAGTTTGCAGCCTTTTAAATTATTGAAAGAAGCAAAATAATGACAGTGTGCAAGAGTGCACTTCTGCACATATTGTTATAAAGAAATGAGAATTAGGAATGTAAAAAAAAAAAAAAAAAANAAAGAAATGAGAATTAGGAATGTAAAAAAAAAAAAAAAATAAACCACAAAGCAAGGAAGAAGCTACTTAAGAAATCAGCAGTTGGAATTTTTAAAATTATGTTGCAGTTAAATTAATAATGATCATTAAGTTAACGACCATCCTCATCCTGTCAACCCTACCTCCAAACCCATCATACCATTCAAATCTTGGATCTCCCAATGGGTATCCTTTTAGTTTCTGGCCAACCCCGATGAAAAATCCTTCTTTTGATTTTCCAACCCCTGCCCACAGGTTAGCAAAGTTCCTCTCCCCAACCACAATTTTTATGTTGCAAGGTAAACCCCACTACAATGAAGCTACAGAATTAAGATGTTCTATTCCGTTCTTCCTTGCTAGATTTCTATGGACCTGCAGTGAAATGAGAGATTGAATAGAGAATCTGTTCTTTTCCTTTAATCATTACAGCACCAAAGGAACAAAGGTACAGCAAAGAAGTGGGGAGGGGGGTGGTGAGGAGAGGAAGCTTGCATTAGTTTTAGAGAGCCTGGGAAGGCAGAATAAGCCTGAGAAGGCATGGGGGAACTTGTCAAAACAGAACCAAATAGTGAAGTTTGCCTTACCTGTATGGAGAGGGAGAGAAATGACCAGTCAAGGCCTGTGGTGATCATAGTCCAGTTGTAGCACCAACCTGGCTCCATTGACAACTCACTGCTATCCAGATTGGAATTTCTTAAACTGGCTCCAGGAACATCCAGAAGAACAAAACACTGTGCGTGATATGTATGGCTGTTGAGGAAACAAAGATGAAGAGGTGGTTCAAACAAAAAAGAATAGAAAGAGATAGAAATTAGAGTGAACACGGTCGGCCTACACTAGTTTGCCCTCTGTTTCTTTTTTCACATTCCAAACTTTTAATTGGTTTGCTACTGACTCCTTTTCTGAGTTCTGAATAATGCTGCTTGCACCCAAAGGAAATAAGTAGGAGAAGTGACATGTGTGTAGGTGTAAGTGCTTTTTTAGCCAAGCCTAGCTGAAGAATGAATCCATTTGTTTGGTTGTAAAGGGCAGCATAAACAAAGGAATCTTCAATAAACAACAGAACACATGGATTTCTCTATCACACCTCCACAGATGATCCCTGAGGGAATGAATGAATTTTCACATCACATGAAGCCAGAACTTGCCTAACTTGCTTTGCAGTAAGACACAATTCTCTGCATTGGTATACCACACTAAGCCATAAAAACCACATTTTACAAAACACAATTGTTAAGTTCAAACAATAAACTAAATCAAGCCAAAGAAACTACTGTACTTAAAGTCTTAGTGCAATGTTTGATTTCAGGCAGGGTGTGTGTGGATTACATAAAGAATCCACTTAGAGAAAATACTGGAATTAAGGACCCTATTCACTTTTCAGTCACTTTACACATTTCTATCAACAAAAGTGGCTGCAGTTTTCCACAGTTCTGGCTCTAAGGGCTGCCATTCCCAATCCAAAGCACTGGCTCTCTTAAGAACTGGAGAGCCATGAAAACACCAGCAACTGAAGGGCAAGGAGGGCAAATGATATCACACTTGTTATGGTATCATCCTGCAGATGACATGCTTTGTGTAACTTGAGTCAGTTATGAGTGGTGCAACTTACTTGTTGATGATAATATCATGAAATATATTTGTAAACTGTGACAGACAGCTTAGCATGCAGTGAGAAGCAAGGCATTATAGCTTGCTCAACAAGATCACTAGTGTTAGGAATATAAGCCTCTTAACAGGTATTTGAGTTAGAAATATATAAACCAGGATAAACATTTTAGTACAATGTCTTTAAGAGACTGCAAAAACTGCAATTGGGTGTGGTTTTTCAAACGGCCATACTATGGACCCAAAAACCTGGGTTGTCTTAGTCTGAGTCTCAGAAGAGAGTGTGACTGTATCTTTGTTTCCTTCTGTTGGAAAGTATTGCCGTTGCTCCATTTTTCCTAATTGACTGATATTACTGGATTTAATGTAAGTCTGATACTGAAATGTTTTTGACACTGGACTTTGATATTTGGATTTTCCCTGGATTGAAAACTGACTGATTTAATTTTGAATGATTTTGGACTGCCTATTTTGGACTTTGCTTAAACCATTCTGGAAGTAAAAACCTACATTTACTGTACAGTGTATCTGTATACTGTGTGTGTATTATTCAAACACTACTCTCTATAAGTCTCCCTGTACGCGCTCATTCTCCTAACGGGGAATTATCTCAACAACTAGCATTGAAGGTTTTGCCAAGTTTGGAAAATGAAACATCTGTAAGAAAACAATGAAGCTTAGAGAGCACCAAGGATCCCCTCAAAGCAAACCTGGTTAACAGAAAGGGCTCAGGATTCTGACCATACTATGCCTTCATGAGGAGAGCATTTAAAGACATGGTTAATTTTCCCAGAATTCTGCACAGCCTACCAACTTTCCTTTTGGTCATCATGATGGATTTTACTGATACCGGAGTGTGTCAAGTCTTGCTGATCCTAAGTTGGTTAAATATTCATGGCTGTGGTTTTGTTGACCTCTCTACATTATTAATAGGCCCTGTTTCATTCAGAAGTACATTTCTACTGTCATATATATACCATTAAATCTTTAATTCAGGTTGTTACTCAAAATAGAATGCAGAATAGAATATAGAATATAGAATATAGAATATAGAATATAGAATATAGAATATAGAATATAGAATATAGAACATAGAACATAGAACATAGAACATAGAACATAGAACAGAACAGAACGAGAGAAAAGAGGACAGGAGGGGAGAGAAGAGAAGAGAAGAGAAGAGAAGAGAAGAGAAGAGAAGAGAAGAAAAGAGAATGCTTATGAACAGGAATAGGCACTACCCTTAACTTTAGTTTCTTAAAGCCAGTCTTTAATTCTCTGTTAACAAATAAATTAGCAGCCAATCTCTGAACCAACCCTTATGAAAACTGTAATGGAGTATAAACCAGCCCTCCCCAAATGTGTTGGGACTATGATTCCCAACCAGCATCTTGAGGGAAGCAAGAGAATTGGGGTATTTGCAAAGAAACAATTGTATGAAGCTCTGAAAGAGGTCTGGAAATGAACTGAAGCGCAATCAACAGTAATAAGTTTGATCGTGTAGGAACTATCCACACTCTGGCAACTTTTTGGAGCTGCAACTGAGGCTGAGCAGAAGTGAGAAAATGAGATCCTGTGCCCAAATATCATAAGCAGACATTTTGGACAAGCTCTAAGCAGAAGGATTAGCACGCAGAGAGAATGACTTAAAAGACAAAAGGAAATGAAAAAAACTGCAGAAAATGCCTGAATATTGAGTGCAGAGAGGAGTATGAGTGTGAGCATAAGTGTATGCGTATGTGTTTAGGAAAGAGGATGAGGAAACCTGCCACTTTCCAGGCCCTTCTGGGTGTAAACGATAGCTGGTAGGGTGCGTTGGGAGGAACAAAAGGGTGCAACTTGACATAGTGCAGAGAGAGAAAAACAGAAGCTCGGTTTCAGGAAGACCTGCTGAACAATAAAGCGCTGGAGGCAAAGGAACCAAAACCACCCACAGGAAAAAATAGCAGAGTGAGGGAAAAAAGGAGATTTCCTGATCTACGGTAGGGATGTTCTCAGCCCTTGTAATGCAACCACTGCAGGACCATAAGACCATAAGATAAGGCAAAGATATCTCCAGCCAAGAATGAGAGGAGAATCTGTAAAGAGTAAGTGAGACCTGGGCCCTCACAAATCACCATTCCTCTTTTTCATTCAGTCTCTGGGACATCCAAAGAGAAGGGAAACAGCCTCTGTTGCAGTCAGCTGGGGTAGGAGGAGGTGATTCAGCCTCAGCTTACCCTGGCAAACATCATGCTGAGTCCTTCACCCTCTCCTGGGTGTGGACATTCTTTCCTCTGAGGTTCGCCATGCTTTACCACCACCATTGAGACGAGAAGCAATAAGGGCTTTATCTCTGAAGAACAGGCCTGCACTTGGCCTTGGTTAATCTGGCAGCTGCTTTGGGAAATGATGCCCTTTAAGAGCCTGGCCAAAGTGAGCTTTGGCTTTATTTATTTTGGCCTTTGAATGCAAAGGTTTTTTTTTTTAATTTCCTCAGTGCTGCCTGCTTATCACTTCTTAGGGTGGGTTTTTTTTTTTTAAATTTCACTGAGGGGAACATCATATTTTCCAAGTATCTACCATGACCTCATTTTCTACCTGGAAAAAAAGAAATCTGTTTCCATTGAGAAAATGTATTTTCCTCATGATGACTGTGCAGCCCAGATTGCTTGAGAATCATAGTAATAATACTATGAGCATCATCTGCTGCTCCTAACTGCATAAAAATAAAACCTTGTAGAAATAAAATCAAGATAAAGAAACAATTTCCTAATAATGTGACTGTTGCTTTGATTTTCTTTCTTACTGGATTTCTCTGCCACATAAAACTGGAAAAATCCAAATAGCATTTCTTCATTTCTGTACAGGACTGTTGTTGTTTTTCATCATAATGATGTACTATACCAGTTATAAACCTTGTGGATATTTTGTTTCTTTTTATTTATTACATTAGATTTATTTATTTATTAGATTTTAATTCTACCTTTATTATAGTATTGTCTTATGAGCAATCTGGCAGGTACACAAATAGATGAATGGATAATGATGTGCCACTCATGCAAGTAGAGTTGTCTTTTTGCCTCTGTGAGTCTTGTCAGATTTCAGATATTTAAAGCCAGGGGCCTTTGCTGAGTTTTTGGAGAAGACACATTTGGGAATGGATGCTGAACCTAGCCTCTAGATTTTCTTTCATATGTGAGGCAACTGTTTGGTTGAAAGTAATTGCGGCATAATTGCATCCTTTTCCTCCATTTATGGGAAGACAGTCTTAGATATATATTTTTTTTAGCAGGAACTGAATTCTAGTGGCACCTGGCATGGTTGGCTTGTGTTTATGGGATTATCCACACCTGGTACAAACCACACTAACAAAAGAATGGTAAAACCTGCATCATGGCATTATGACATTAATCCTGACCTTTGTGCTTGCATCCTGAATTCAGATACAAGTATGTGGATCACATAATGTTGTGCTGTGATATCACACTACTTGTTCTATTACTTCTTCCCAGTATTTCGTAGAAACCTATAATTGGGGGCAGGGGGAGAGATGGAATCTTATCAAGCCAGAATTACTGTTTAGGTAGAAGCCTGTCAGCCTGGAAGCCATTTTTCTTTGAAGCTTCTGGGCTGCCACATTCAGTGCCTGGGAATTTGGGAGGGGGATTTTAAGGAACAGTGGAAGATTAACCACAACATTCCTTTCTCAGAAAGTCAAGGACATGTTACTCTGCACTGGAGGGAAGTAACTGGAGATAGTCTCCAGTTGGGACAGAGTAATGATTGGACCATGTGATGGACTTTTGGGTGCAGGGCTTGGAGTTTGGATTTTCTTGGGCTAGGGAAAACCCGGAAATCTCACATTCGGGTTTTCCTCAGATGTGCCAATATGACAACTCTAATAAAATGGATCTTTGAGAAGATAATAGTCTCAGAGTCTTTTCCTTTAGATGTTGTTATTTGGAACACTGACAGATGCCTTCAGGGATCAAGGAGGCCCCTCTGTAGCTCTTAATGGGTTTGTACATCTCTTGAAGGCGCATCTGCACAATCTAGGGGCTCACCTTGATTCATAGCTCCGACTACAAGTGCAGGAACAGATCTTGGCTAGGAAAGTCTTCAATCACCCTTGGCTGCCCCAATGGTGGTGGCCTTTCCTAAACCAGGAAGCTCTGACAAAGGCATGGCTTGACTTGGCATGGGGTTGCCTTAATTTCCTTGGCATGGGGTTGCCCATAAGATGGCCTAGAAACTACAGTTGGCAGAAGAGAGCCTCCTGGGTGGTTGAGTAGATGAAGAGCTATTGTCGGGCTTCAACAACGCTGTCGATGGAATGAAGCCCGACATGTCGCTATGGTTGGGGGAGAGCTACCGTCCTTGAAGATCCTGAATCGATGTTGATGGCAGCTGACGAAGCCAGGTGCAACCACCTCTCCCCACTTCGGTGCGACCAGCTGGGAAAATGCCTTTTCAGCTGTTTGGTGTTTTGCAAAGCTCTAAGCACAACGCCTCCCACTCTTCTCTATCAGCCGGGAAATACTTCGGGATGCAGTTTTGGCTGATCAGCATTCCACATAGGGAATATCGGGTGGATTGAGGTGGAAGGACGACACTCGGGGAAGGGGAAGGTGTTATTTGGGGGGTTGGGTGGTAGTGCCCGAGATTGCTGTAGATGGATGTTGGGTGTTTTGCTAAGGATGGATGTTAGCTAATTAATGGGGGGTGAATGGGAAATATAAACAGCGCTGAGAGGCTCTCAGCACTGGCTTTACTCGGACTTTCTGTTTGTTGCTGCTGGTGGAGGAAGCCAAAATAAACACACATTGCTACATCAAGACTGTGAGTGAAGTGTTTTATTGAACCAGTTTCAGCGACCTCCCTTAGGAGCTGACAGCTATATTGTAGGAAATGCACTGACCACTGTACACTGGAGGATCTGGGCTTTTTATGTGAGGTTTTTTTTTTGTGGCTTAGGTCCTTGTTATATTCCAAACTATTTGCTCTATGTAGATTCTACCCTAACCAGATTACAGAGCAGGGCCTCAACGGAAGGCCATATCATTTGCAGGCACTTCATTCTGGAAGAACTTGGCCCTGAGGTTAGGGTGATCCCTTGTTCTGTTAGATTTAGGAAACAGTTTTTTTCAAGAAAAGGTAGACAATAGTAGGGGGTGCCTGTTGCTTTCAAGCAGCATTTGTTGTATTTTTGTGCTGTTTAACTGTCAGGTTTGCACATTCGTAAGCTACATTCAAAATCCATAGAAGAGGCTGCATAGAAGTATTTTCATAAACAGCAAACCAATTGATGGATTATGAAACTTGATAGTAACCAATATGTCAAATACATTGGTGAGATGATTCTCTTGAAGCCCTCTGGAATTTGATAGAGAAACCAGTCAGAGAGTGTTGTTTGTCTGGAGCTCCTCTTTACACTACTCTATATGTCTGACAAGGTGCAATTCCCATCAGGGGTGTGCTTCTGGTAAGTACATAGAAATGAAACTTGTATTCACATAATTTTATGAAATATTGAAAATTGCCATCTTTGCTTGTTGATAGGATTTCTTTACAGAACGGTGAATCTTATTTTAGGGAATCAAGTTCCAACTAACCTTTAAATATCCTGTTCCCCATAGCCAAATACAGTAGGGAACTTCATTGACATAGTAACTAGTACTAAGGATTATTATAACAGCATCCTTAGTACTCATTACTATGTCAGTGAAGTTTCCTACTGTATATAGCATAGAATGGCTATGGGGAACAGGATATTTAAAGGTTAGTTGGAACTTCATTCCCCAAGCACAGCAGTGGCCATATTGATCCCTGCTGGAAGAGCAAAAGTAGGGGGGAAGTTTTGGATTGTGCAACTATGTATGGAATTTATTAAGCAGTCTAGTGAATGTTTGGTGGAGTGTTTGGGCTTTATTTACCTGGCCTTGTTTTTACTGCTTAATACATCATGGATAACTCATTTATGACTTGTTTCTTAATCGCATTTCAGCTTTGTTGCATTTTACACACTCTGCAGAAAAGGTACTGTGATGATTGTCATTTCCAGAAAGTTGTGAAATTGTGATGTCAAGACACTTGTGATGTCAAGTAATAGGTGAGCTATAGGCCATTTCTTCCCATCCGTCAAGCCTTGCTATGTTGCCTCATTATGGTGAAGAGTGGGGTATTCCTGGAAGAGATAAGCAAATACTGAGACTGTATGTTTCCACTAGAGTCACCCAAGGCATGAAAATTATCCCAACTGCCCAGCGTAAAACAACTAGGTACCTATATTGGACAATAGAGACATATGAAGAATTTGTTGTCTATATACTCTCATTTATTTAGTCTATATGCTGAATCTGTATTGAGGGAGGCTACATTGGAAGAACATGAATGTAGTCTTAAAAGTGGAGAAGGAAACCTAAATAATTTGCGTTATGCTGATGACACTACTCTGGTGGCTGAAAATGCAAATGATCTGTAAGTTCTAGTTATGCAAGTGAATAAGCATATTGTGAAAGTAGGATTAAGATTTAATGTAAAGAAGTGAAAATGAATGACAAAGCAGCCAGCTTTAAAACTGAAAATGAAGATATTGTGGATAGCTTCTACCTTTTAAGACTGATTATAAACAATAATAGCACAACCGTCCAGAAATACTCCACAGGCAAGCACTTGGTACACTAACTATGAAGATCTTGGAAAATACATTATCTATATCTACAAATATAAAAAATTCTGCAGGAAATGTTTTTACTTGACATAGTTTATGGAAGTGAACACTGAACTCTGAAGATACAGAATAGAAATGAGTATGGACACTTGTGAACTTTGATATTGTAAAAGATCATTGAGAATATCATGAAATGCCAAGAAAACAAAAAAATGCATCATAAAACCAATCAATTCAAAGTTCTTGTTTGAGGCACAAATTTCCAGTCTCAAATTATACTCTGGACTCAAACAGCCAGCTCCCTTAATAAATCCATTATGCTGGCAAAGATTGAATAAAAGAGGAAAGAACAAGTAGCAGCAAGCTAGATGGTTACAACATTGGGAGACTAGGGTGGAGCCAGATCATCAAGAAGATGTGGATGGTAAAAACTGACAATCAATCATGCTTTGAAGACACCCATCCTAGAATTCTACTGTCATGAATGAAAACATAAGCATTTTAAAAAAGAGCTGAAATTCTGCAAAATACAAAATAACATTTCTGACAGATATAAAACTACACATTTTAAATGTTTTCAAAGCATGATGTCATTCACTTTTGACTTTTTTGCCTAGCTGCCTTGTTGGAATGATCCACTTCAATGTGATTTTTAAATGGGAATTAGATAGTGAAATCAGAATGATTTGTGAATCCCCCTTGCCCTTGTTCTTTTCAGTGTGCAATTGTTTTCGCACACTAAAATCACATGAGAAATATAAAAGAACAATTTCTTTGTTTGGTGTTATAGTCATAAAACAGAACAACGTGCTTTCCTTTGATCCAGGTTCCCTTCAGATGCTCTTAAAATGTGGAAGTCTACGATACATTTGGTGGTCTCCATACAATTGTAATGAGGTTTCTCTCCCTTCCAGTGTTGTGCTTGGTGCATGTAAATCTCTTTCCGCACATTTTCAATTCTCTCCCTTGTTGTAGCCTCATACTCTTCCTCCATTCCCTTCTTTCACGATTCTGTTCCCTCTGCAGAGTGAGTTGTCAGATGGTCAGAGCTTTGCATAGCAATCCTCCGGCCCTTATTGTTCCTCTTTTGAAAGGCAAATGCAGGGTGTTAATAATATACTCAAATAATGTTCTGCAACTGTTTTCTTGCTTAACACTTTACAGCACTGTTTCTCAACCTTTGCAAATTTAAGATGTTTTGACTTCAATTCCATACTGGCTGGGGAATTCTGGGAGTTTAAGTTCATACATCTTAAAATTGCCAAGGTTGCTCTAGAGGAGGGGTCCCCAAACTTGGCAACTTTAAGACTTGTGGACTTCAACTCTCATAATTCTCCAGCAAGCTCTGGCCACAAGCCTTAAAGTTGCCAAGTTTGGAGGCCTGTGCTCTAGAGACTTTTACATCAAACTAATATTTGTCAGAAAATTACTCTGTCATGACCCTGCCACTAATTGCCTTGCAAGCCCTGTTTTGAGCAAAGCTTTGTTTAGGCATACTTTGTTTAACCCTGGTTAATTGAATGAACTTCAAGTAGTTACACTTATAAAGCATCTAAGTCCAAATCAAATAAGCCATTAATAATGCAATGGATAAAACTGGCCGCAGAATTAAACCAGTCTCTCAAGATCATCTGGACACTGCCACCACAGAAAACCCCATGACAACATCTGTGATAGTGGCCATATAGCCACTGGTTAAACAACCAAGAATTGTAGAAGAGTTTTCATGACCATCAAATACCTCATTACAACTAGTTTATAAACACATTAAATAGTTAACATTTAAACAATAACCATTTTGATGGTTTTTAATAAATCTGTCATATAAACATTGCAGGACAATAAAGAGACCCTGTTCAATTTAGTTGTAATGTGTTGAAGGTATTACAGAAGATGAGTGTGAAGTGGTGAGACTAAGACTGAGACTAGCAGTGGAGAGTTCTAGTCTTTTCTGATGCAGTGAAGGCAGCTGGGTGACCTTGAGCCAGTCATTCTTCTCAGCCCTGATCAGCCTCAGGCTGGCTGTAAAAGAAAATTCCTGGCCACACCATGCCTTCATAATTTTGCTATGTGAATAGGTAAATTTTGTGCAAAACAAGCAGGCCCTGCAACTCACTGGGACAAACACTAAAACCTCCTGTCCGATCTAAATATAGTATATAAAATCATACATTGCAATGTCCCACCTGCAAATGAATGCTTCAGCTTCAATCATAACAATACAAAAAAGCACACAATAGATTTGTATCTATTTGTAACTCAAGGTTAACCGCACCAAACTTGACTGCAGAAAATACGACTTCAACAACAGAGTGGTCAATGTCTGGAATACTCTACCTGACTCTGTGGTTTCTTCCCCAAACCCCAAAAACTTTAATCTTAGACTATATACTGTTGACCTCACCCCCTTCCTAAGAAGCCTGTAGGGGGTGTGCATAAGCGCACCAACGTGCCTACCGCCCCTGTCCTATTATTTTTTATTTTTCTTATCTATCTCATGTATTCAAAACTATGTTTATTCTTATACCCATATCGTGTAAGCAATTGACAAATCAAATAAATAAAATAAAAATAAACAACAACAAAATATTGAAGGATGTCCATGTAAACTGGAATCGGCATAAATGCTGATATATTTCTATATTTCCAAAAAAAAAGCAAACACCTTCTACTTGATCGTCCTGGAACTTATCAGCTTGGACTCAACAGTTCATACTGTTATGTTCTGTTGGACATAAGGAGCACGAATTGTTCCTATATTGTTGCTGTAAAGTATTGGATTCAGTATGGCAACAGCAGCTTTTAGTAAGCCAGGGAGCCTTTTTCTGTGTAACTGGAAGCTAAGTGAATATGGGGCCTTTTGGGCCAAAGCGGGGGTGTTAAACTTGTGGCCCACAGGCGGATGCATCATGCACTGGCCATGTCCACCCTCAGTTTAGCAAAGGGGGGAAAAGTGATATGTCACGTGACGCAGCCCTGGGCTAAAGGGAATCCACTGACATTTGACATCACAATGAGAGTTTGCAACTGCCACAATGAAATACTTCAAAAGGCCTGTTTATTTGATTAAAGTGCTGTCTGTTCACAACTTTGTTTTCATGACAACTATACTCACTTCAAAGAAGTATGTCCACAGTGAAATTCTCTAGGCAGTAGCCAGAAGCAGATGGCTTTGAGTCACTTTTTTTTTTGCAATTCCAAATAAACCTTTCAGCAGAGGGTGAAATATCACGGGGCAGAGCAAAATTGGAACAGATCACTCATTGTCTAAGCTAGATGAGCCAAACCGCCCTCCTTCTCATAACCCTGAAATGAATCTGAAAAACTAAATGATCCTGTGAAATATTAAGGAAAGGCCTGTTCAAAAGAAACTAAACCCTGCCATCTAGTGGGCACAGAAAGAACCCCATCTTTTGGCACCATGGAGACCGTACTACCCGCCCCCCAAAAAACCTAGATGATTTACATAATTTTCTTTAATGGGTGTACAAATGTAAATATATTGTGAAATAGAATGATGCCACCTTGCAAGGTAAACTTGTGCAAACTGTAAGTTACTGCCTTTTAAAAGAAGTTCCTGGCCAATAAAGACATACACAATTATTTATTAATTCTATTTTTGCAACAAGTGCCCTTACCACACATGATGAAGCAACTCATAGGACCCAGTTCCTGTGTCTGCAGAATATTCCTATGCTCCATAGGGGATTATCGATTGATAGTGGGGGTTTTTTTCCCCACATTTTTCCTCAATTTGTAACCACCTGATGGGTTGAAGCATTTAACCCATGCCATCTGTGGTCCTATCTGTATTCAATTGTTCAATAGAGTGGAGCATTGAAAGACTTCAATTTGATTGGTGGCCTGCTGATGAGTGTCTCATATAATATTATGGATAATCAGTCTCCTTTAAGTTTATAGGTCACTTTTTATTGCAATAGGACATTGGGTTTCCTCTGATTTACATAGGAAGCCAAAGCATGGAGGTTTAAATCTTATCAAGAATTTTTTAAATCAGTTTCTAAACACAATATAGCGCCATTTAGGTGTAGTGGTTATGACACTGGGCTAGAAACCAGGAGACCATAAATTCTAATCCCACCTTGGGTATAAAGCCAGCTTGGTATCCTTGGGCCACTTATTCTTATGCCTCAGAAGGAGGCAATGGCAAACCACTTTTGAAATCTAGTCAGGAAAACTGCAGGGACACATCCGGGCACTGCCTGGGAATTAACACTTACCCAAAGGCACGCACAAAAAAAGACCATCCCACAACACAGATTTGAACTTCATTTTTTTCCTTTCTGATCCTTTACTGTCGCCATTATATTCGTTCAATGTCTCTAGCACTTTTGTTTTAACCTAACCCAACAACTCAAAGAGAATAAATGGTCAATGTGTGCCAAGATTAGCAAGATCATTAAAAGTGGTGGTGGTGGCATTACTGGTAGATGTCCAAGGAAACCAGAGTTAACTTTTACTTAGCTCTCCAATGGGCAACCAGTAATGAAAAAAACCATTACCGCGGCTAATGGAAGACAGGGGACTAGTATACTAGTGCTGCTAATGCAAGCTGGAGCTTACCAAACTCTAAGAAGCAGTTACTTAATTAAATGATGCCTCTTGGGTCATAAAGAGTCAGAAGTAACTGAATTTCTGAACAACAAACAGAGCCACAACTACAGGCATACTCTGGGATATACAAACAATTTTATTGAAATTTAACAAAATTCAACAAATGCACTTCAAGGCAGAGGAAATAGATATTATACATGTTTGCCTCCAGGTTTCCTTTCTGTGTGCTACAAGAACAGAAAGGGTAGTGCCAGTGGCGTAGAACTGAGTTCAGTTCTACGCCACCACACGCACAGAAGGACCATCAAAATCAAATAGAGCTTTTTGCATATTGCAAAAGGCAGTGATATATATCAATATTTTTGTCTATATACCATCATCTGCTTTCACAGTATCAGCATCCTATATAAAGTAGTCTCCCCTACCCCTCACCCTTATCACAGCTGCCATTTGCATGAGGAACCGAGCTGCTATAGAAAGCAAGATGGGAGGTATGGCAGAATCCCAGCAGAGCAACTGCACAGCTGGAGACCCAGTGGACAGGCAAGGAGACGGCCTTGGAGAGATGATGAGATGTCAGCTGCCGATATTCTCCTGGGAAATCTACTGCAGCTTAGGAGAGGTCAAGCAAGGTAGAAATGAGACTATTTGCACAGAGGCTCCATTGAGATGCCAGTCAAAAAGACAGTGGGAGCAATTTGCTGTGCAAGTCACAAGGAAAATGAAAGCCAACAAAGCACACTACTTTTCTGATCACAGGGCATTCGCTTGCTCATAAAATAACCACTGGAAGAACATAAACCAAATATTTTAGAAATGTAGGCATGAGAAAGACTGTTACCAACAAGCCTTCTGTCTCCCATGAATAAAATCTCTAGATTGGGGAGTAGAATATTCCAGTTTGGGGAACAAATGTGACCCAACACTGAGCAAACTGCTTCTTCCAACCTACTTTTGAGGTAAGCTTCTTAATAAGCAATTACCCTTCCCCTCAATTACTCAAGAAGTAGCATCGTTCAGCTCCTTGATGACAACCTAGGATTCATTATGGACCATCATGCTGAAATGGAGAGTATTCATTGGCCCAGCAAGTTCGCAAACTCATTTCAATCTGCAGGATGCTCTTGTTTCACTGCAATGAAATTTCCTTCCCTTCATAAAGATCAGAGATGTCAGGTTTTGATTATCACATTCTTCACTTTAAAAGTGAATCAAAATTCAGATTTGACTACATAAAGGGGACGTTGGCTGTTTGTACACTTTCTATCCCCAGGTAATCATACAACTGGTAAACTCATAACCTGATTTCTGAATGGCAAAGCAGTGGCAACTGAGGAAACCAATGGGAACTATGTTCCAAGTATCAATCCTAATATGTAACGCAGATGTGTAACTAAAGAGGGGAGGGAAGATGAGAGCGTGAATAGGTAGACATGTCAGCATTATGTATACAGTCCATGGTCCTTTTAATGCTTAAAAAGGATTTCTTTGCATGGGCGGAGATGAAAGGATGCACATTAACTTATTAATATTTTGATGCAACTGTGTACAAGCTAATTATACTGAACATTGAGGTAGCAATGCCTGAAGTGCTCAGAAAGGCAATGACATACTCCGAGAAAGAAATAAGATGTGCAATGAACCCACCCACACTCCAGTTTTAAAGCTTAATACCAAGTCTGGTGGGTGGGTAAAAAGGCAGGCAGGCAGGCAGGCAGGCAAGGATTGTTTGGCTGTACATTGCATATGAAAGCCTCTTCGTAAGAGTGCCTTTAATAGGGATTGCCTGATCACCTCTCAGCAGCAGGTTAGCTCTACATCGTGAAAGCAAGAAGCCTGGGATGAAGAGGTAGGCATACTGCTTCAGTATTTGCTCAGCTATCAGTACCATCGCAAAACATTCCACATTCATACATCAGGGAGAAGGGTAAGGCCCTTCGAAACAGAAAAGATGTAACTCTTTTTTGAAGTGTGCTGCATTCTCCACTTATCAGACACTACTTGGTCCAATACAAGGAGTCTGCCAAAGGAAGATCACAGGATTTTGTTATTATTTGCCGGCAGAGGGAGATGAAGGGGAAAATGCACAGCCAAATTAGATGGGAAAACATCTTGACCAAAGTACAGTTGTCGTAGTAGAAACAGTATAACCTAAGAAAGAGATGATAACCTTTGGCTCTCCAGCAATCCCAGAGAACATGACTGATGGTGGAGGATGCCTGAATCTGCAGTTCAGCAACATGTGGAGGACCATATGTGGAGTCTCTCCATGTACAAATGGGAAACCAATATGGGAACAAGTTATTCTACCACAAGAATGAAGAGTAAAATCTGTTCTTCTGACATGGGGCTTTCGAGAGGTGGTCCTGGACTACGAATCTCATTCAGCTCCAGTTAGCAAAATCACTGGCCCTACAGTCACTGTGCTTTAGCATTTATTGGAAGGCTCTAGGTGAGGGAAGGGTGCCCTCTTGAAAGACAATTGCTTCCTAAGATGTAATCTATTCGGTGCGCTTGAACAGAAAAGCTTCATATCCAGATGCTACTTCGTACCTTCAATCTTGCAAAGTTCAAAAAGATGAAACCCACAAAGAAAACTGCAACTCCCAAGGGAAATATAACAAAGAGAGGAAAAACTACTTGTTGGTCTCTTTCCTATAACCACTTCAAAAATGATTCTGTTTTGAACAGTTTATTAAGTGCAACTTTGTTCTCCCTGCCTCCACAAAGGTATAGTAGAGTATTAAATCTTTCGGCCTATACTTATAAGTTAAGTGGGTGAGTGGATAAAGAAGCATAAGAGGTTTTCTGCTCACCTTCACTCATCTTGGGCTGAAATGTCAGTATCAACTTTTGTAAAAGTTGAGTAGGGTAATCACACGGAATATCTGTTCCCAAAAAAGTGCAAGTTGGCCCTCTAGCGTCAAGACATTTGACATCTGCTGCCATCTAGGCATCAATTAGCAGCTGTTGAAAAGGTTCTAGGTGACTCAGTGAAGGAAATTTTGAGTAGGCTCCTAATCAAAGCCTGATTTCTCATCTGACACAGGTCCCACTAATATGCATCCTTAGATAATATTATGCCCGATAGTCAGAAGTGTGCCCAGTGTTGCAGTTGCTGTCACTGTCTCCAAGCAGAGAAGCGCCAAAGCCTGCTGTCTGTTCGTGCCCCCAATTCATCCTCTGCAGGGACATGTGGCTGCCTAGCATGGTTTACATGAGGTGCAGTAAAACTGGGCAAATAAGATGTACTGACAGCACACAGTAACTTTCTCTTGGCTCAGACCTCACAGATGATAACAGGGAAGTCCACATGAATCTGAGGGTGCTCCAGTTTCACCATGCCCTGGAACAAAAAAGGATACAGTATGAGTGAAATGTCATCAAAATAAACTTTCCAGAAGCGGGTTGCAATGATCTTCCCACCTAAGACAGATTGTGCTAAAAAAGTGTCTTGCTCCTAACCAAAATATGAGAAAAGCAAGTAGGTTAATACATGCCATAGCTCTGGACTAAACAGGACTGAAAAGTAGTAATTTATCTGCAGAAAGAGACTGAGGAATAGGACCAGAAAGTAGCAAGACCCTTGAAATTTGCTTTAAACAACTTACTTCTATCACTAGAGAGATCAAACTGTTGTGATCAGATGAGCACACAGGGAAATAGGTTGAATTCTTTCTAATGTGAATTACACTAGTGAAATTCACCCCTGAGCTATTTGACTAATGAATCAGGTTGCAGAGCAAACAATTAATATTGAAGATTAGGGAAGAGAATGATTATGTGCCATCAAGTCATTTTTTACTCCTGGCAACCACATAAAAGGAAAAGACTATTATGGACTAAAAATATTAACAAAGAGGATTAATATCTCTTATCAAGCTAAGTTTGCTTAACCCCAGTTCTCTGCAGCTGCGTTTATCATTTTTAACTATTTAATAATCACTATTATCCACATCATTCTGTAATTCAGATGTTTTCTCTGCAAGAAAGATGTCCAGCTTTTTAAAGAAAACAAAAAGAAACCATTTTAAAAGGCAAGTGCACAATTGAATGAATGTGACTGAACACAGCTAAATAAAAGTGCATTAGAACCTGTCTGCACAATTCTCCCATAGGAAACATAGCATCTTCTAGCGCTGCAAGTTTCATCCTACAGATATAACAAACCACAGCACAAAACAAAAGAACCAATTTGGTGAGTGGATAGTCTCTGAATTATAACCATTTGTTTAACAATTGTTCAAAGCTACAGCAGCACTGGAAAAAAGTAACTTACAACTGATCCTTGCACTTAAAACTTTTGCAGCACCCCAAAGACTACATGATCAAAGTGGCAACTGATGTGTATTTACATGGTTCAAGCATCATATGATCGATCATTGTGACTTTCCCAGCCAGCTTTGCAAGCAAAGGAAAGAGGGGAAGCAGGATTCTCTTATCATGGCAAAATCAGTCATAAAACTGGGCATGACTCACCAACCTGACCCCCAAATGCGTAAACTGAAGAGTACCCGTAGTACTTAAATTGCTGGCCTAGAAACTAGGAGACCGAGAGTTCTAGACTTGCCTTAGGAATTAAAGCTAGCTGGGTGAGTTTAGGCTAGTCATTCTCTCTCAGCTGAATCCACTTAGCAGGGTGGTGGTGGTGATGGTGGTGGTGGTTGTTATGGGGAAAATAGGAGCAGGAAGAAGCATTATGTATGTTCACTACCTTGTTATTTATTTAAAAAAACACAGAATAAAAAAACAGTCTTTAAAAAAAACTTAGCCATTACTATTTTAATACTATTTTTAAATGGTAAAATTCAGAAGTCCAAAATATCAAAATGCTTTTCAAAGAACAGAACAGTTTTTCTAGATCTTCAGTTTGTGTACAAGCAGAGGTGTCAAACTCGATTTCATTGAGGGCTATGTTTGACCTCAGGAGACCAAGATGGGCATGGTCAGCTTGACGTCACTCATGTTGGGCCTGCCTGCGATGGCCTGAACACTCTGTCAACAAAAACGGGCTCCCAGTCTCCGGAGCTCCACTTTCACTGGCAGAGGCACTGCAGGCCAGTCCTTTGCTGTTTCCAGAGTGGCCCCGCAGGCCAGATCTAAGCAACCTGCAGGCCGGTTCTGGCCCGTGGGTCTTGAGTTTGATACCTCTGGTATATAGAGTATTGAAAGGAAAAGCATTAACAGTTTCTGGGTAGAATTACTACACTGACAGGCCTTCAAAGGCTATGTCTGATACTGGATGTAAAGGCAGCATTTCCAATTAACTCTGTTTTCTTACATTAAATCCAATCAGCGATAAAAAAAAATACTTTAAAAGCCTTGCAAATTCTATAAATTAATCCAGTTCTCCATAATCTGGTGCATATTGGATCAGAATCTGGGAGCTTCTGTCAACTGTGAAGATGTCCAGATTGAAAAGGCTGGATCAAATGGTCTTGCTTAGTGTTCTTGAGTCTTAGTTTGAATCCAAAACACAACAGTAAACATTACCTGAGGTATCAGGTTCTTGTGAATTCTTTTGAGCTTGGCACGCTTCCTCCCATTCTTGGTGATTATTGTCTCCTCATAAAACTCATGTGCCAGGTCACCATCCTCATCGTAATACATAGAGCTGAAAGGAAATGAGAAAATTTGAAAAGTAGTATCAACAAAGGACAAACTGCAGAAGCAGTATAGAGATTATGTTAATTGTAATTAGGAGGTAGACAGATGGCATCTGCTGCTGCCAATGGGCTTCGGCTGAACCATAGCAATACTGAATGGCTTTGAGTACATGGGACTTCAAGATTTGGGACTCATGACATCTTTTGCCACCTGGATTTGGTGGCAATACCTCAGACAACCCGTTTCGCATCTTGGGTGTTTTGCTGAAGTCACGATTCCTGCTTGAAGAGCAAGTGGCACTCATGGCTAGGTTTCATTTCAGATTGTGTGAGAAGTTGCAGCCTTTCCTGGTTGAGGAGTCGCTGTGCTCAACCATTCAAGCTCTAGTCATCTCATGTCTAGACTACTCTAATGTGCTCTACATGGGGATAATCTTGAAGAGCATTCTGAAGCTACAACTGTGTATGGCAGTTTTGGGGGACCCTAGAGTGGCCATATTATACTTGTGCTCTGCAAGTTGCAATGGCTGCCAATTTGCTTCTGGGTGTAATTAAAGTTGTTGGTTATTATCTTTAAGGCCCTTCATGGCATGGGTCCAAGTCTTATCCCATAGGATTGCTCCCTACCCACTCATGCCAGCAGGAGCATGCTATGGACCCCATCAGTCAGTTCCAGATGGTGGAGTCCAGAACAGCCTTCTCTAACATGGCTTCCTGCCCTTTGGAACATCATGCCCCCTGGGATGAGGTCTGCTCCTACCCTCCTGACTTTTCCTAAGGGCTTCAAGACATGGCTCTGCCAACTGACAGCGGGTGTCAACTGGGAAGTTTCACACTGGAGGTGGCTGATGGACCAATAGCAGATCTCACCTATCTCCCATCCTGCTTTCTTCATCTCCATCTCTGTCATAATCAGTACTTTTAATGTTACATGTGTGTGTGTGTGTGTGTGTGTGTTTGTATGGTTTTATTGCTTTTAATGTTGTAAGCTGCCCAGAGTCACTTTGCAATGAGATGAGCAGTAAAAAGATTAATAAATATTTGTATATTGGTTATAGAGCAGGCTTGTTTTAGAAAAAAATCTTGATTTTCTAAGGAGGACTGAAGCACACTTTTAAAACAAATCTTGTGTAACGACACTGATTTCAAATCACAAAGATAAAGTCTCAAATGGATTCTGCTGTAGATTGGAACAAAGAACAATGGTTGTGCATCACTTCTTGCTATGTTCTATGATTTCTCATCATCTTCTAGTTCAATACAACTTATACATTCATTAACAACTAGGATAGAGATTTCTCTTGAGACTTAATCTTCATAATTAAAAATTTAAATATATCTTTACAGAAATGTGAAATACCACAAAGATATCCGAAATACACATTTTGTATTTTCTTAAAAAAAGAAAAAGTAGAAAAACTGTTTGAACAACAAGATGCCACAAGTATTCATTAATTTACCATAAATATCTAATATAATGGGGATAAATTTCAAATGGTTTCCTTATATTTCAGAGATTTAGATCAGTGATGGGGAACCTATGGCACATGTGCTGCATGCAGAGCCACTTCTGCTGCCACACAAGAGGCTGCCTTGAAGAGCCCCCTGCGGATGTGTGCCGCCGCCTGACAGCTGATTGTCAGGTATCTGCTGTGCATGCGCAGATGTGTGCACATGTGCAGAGATGTGCAGTGTGTGCAAAGGGGTCACGCGTGCGTGTGCAGGGGCAGCATGCATTGCCTTCTGGGTGCACGGGAGCCAAAAAAAGTTATCCACCATCATTTGCTATATACACAAAAGTTACTTTTTCCAGTAACTGACTGCTTCAAACTGTGCATTTAAACAGTCTAATATATTGCCAAATCGAATTGCAGACACTCTTCACGAACAAACTTGGGTTCTGCCATAAAACAATGTTCAGATAACTGAAGTTGCTTATATTAGATGTTTACATTTGTTTTTTTCCAAACTTGCAACTCTAAATGAAAGTGGACTTGTCTTCTGCCTTCATAATTAATGGAGGCAGAATGAATGAGAATTGGAGAAAGAAACCAGGAACAATCTAGCATATACAAATGAGAACTAAAATGCTGCAGTCAGACTGCAATTACATTTCATTTAAGAACTCTCAGTCACAATACACATTTCAAAGAGTTGTGCATTTTGACAAATTTAACTTAATCAGCAGGGAGGACAGACATACCATTTTTGCCTATATATAGCATGTACTGTAAGATTAAGCTGAGATAAATTTAAACTTTGGAAAGAGTTGGAAAGTACTAATGAATCTAACAATTGACTCAATGTACAAATCTTAAAGCATCCCTGATAGATGCTATCCAGGAAACACAACCAAGGAAAGGAAATTACTGGATCTCTGTGTTCTTTCATTGTTAAGCCCATTTAGTATCAGCAGGTTATTTGCAAAATTCAGCTCAGGAATTATGCTTTTCTATACTATAATTTAAATTCCTTATTCTGTTCTATGGGATAATGAAGCATTGGAGTTTTTTGTAGTACGTATTCAGATAAGACTTCTCCTATATTTGCCCTCCCTACTTTCAGCCTTTTCTTTTCAATGCTAAATATTTCTCGATCTTCTCTGTTTGATATATTTATTGTCCCCTGATCATCTTCATAACCTTTGGGCACTTGATCCCAATTTTTCGGAATCTTCTTTAAGAAGAGTTGCTATCTTGATAATCTCCCTGTCTGCTAACAGTTACATCTGATGCTGCTCCTGACAATTTAGCTAGATCTGGACTACAAAAAGCTACTGAATTATGAATGATGTGTTCTTCAAAGATTTTGCAGAATGGGCTGCAAAACACTTCAGATGCTGAATCAATGTCAGGGTAAAAAGCAATCTGGAACAAGAGAACTATAAACTGAGACCTCTCATTCTCAATAAATACAACTGATAATCAACCATCAAAATTCTTTAGGAACCTATCATTATCCTGCAACAATATTCAAAAACTAAAGTGCCTCTGCTTTCTTCTCCACTGAATACCTTGAATATATATTATAATGCAGAAAATACATCGAGGAAGCAAGGGAAATACTTCAGTCATTGGTTTCCTAGCTTCAGAACAATTATTTCTCCCGAGGCATTGCTAACAACCTAGAGAGATAGGCCCTATCTTGCACGCCAAGCTATTCTTCCCACTTTTGAATAAGCAAAAATCTGGAAAAGGCTCGAAGGCTGGGAAAGAGGGAAGGAAGAGAAGAAGCGCGGAAGAGCAGCAGCAAGGGGGACGGACCCAGGCACTGCGGCCATGACTGCAACCCGTTGAAAGGCCGAGTTAAGGCGCAGAGGGTCACGGCCAAAATCGATGTGGTCGCTAAGAGTCGGAAACGACTTGGCGCATCATCACCATCCTCTTCATCATTCACGGTGCTGCCCGCGGACTGGAGGGCTCAAGGCCCTGGCCAGGTTTCTCAAAGTAGCGTCTCAGGAGCGGCCCTGTCCGAAAGGGAAACCTCCGACGATGTTTCTTTGGGTCATCCCCGAGTCGGCGGGTGACGGAGGGAGAAGAAGTACGGGGAGATCGGGCAGCTTCAATCTCCTTCTCCCCCGGCCCGGCCCCCCCCTCCTCCTCCTCCTCACACACAACCGCTCGGAACCGAAGCAAGGAGGGCGTCGGGAGGGGAAGCGCCCGTCGTCCCGCTTTGACTTCAGGTCCGGTCGCTCGGGACCGGCAGGGGAAAAGCCAGGCTTGCAAGACCGCCTCGCCCGCGCCCGGTTCCCGCTCCAGCTTCCCTCTTACCCGCGGCGGGTGAAGACGAAGGGGGTAGCCGAGCAGAGTCCCCGAGTTCGAGCCAGCGTCTGATCGCCGGTTGACCGCTCGGAGCCGCCTGGCCCACCCGAGCCAAAGAGCCAGAGGCCTCGAGACTTGGACCCGCTGGTGCCCATGGCTCAGAGCGGCAGCAGCGGCAGGAGCCTCATGACCGCGAAAAGGAGGGACGCGACGGCCGACGACCCCCGGGGGCCAGCAACGGATCCTTCCTCGCGCCGGAAACCCGCCCCTCCCCCGGCGTAACTTCCGGCACCGCCCATTCCCCGAAAGTCCACTCTTTGGGGTGGGGTGGGGGAGGCGCCGCGCGACGAAGGGCTCGAGCGCGTCTCCTCCGCTCGCAACTTCCGGTTGCCTCTCGTCGCCAGCTGGGAGGGAAAAGCGGGCCGGGGTCGGAGGAGTCGCGCTGAGGCATCTGAAGGCGACAAACGCCCCGCTATCCGCTCAAGCGCGCTGCCTCTTTCGAAAGGCCCGCTCGGGCGAGTTGAGACGGAGCGATGAGAACGCCGCCCCATTTGTTTCTTTGCTGAGACCGTCGAGTTGCGACGGGCGGTCTTGGCAGAACACCGCCTCTTCTCGTGCTGTCCCGTGCGATAAACCCGAGCGGTTTGGAGTCCATTGTATCAGGCGGCTTTTAATTTGTGCTCGCTTGGATGTTATTGGAGTCAAGCTATAGGAGAAGATAGGATTGATCCGCAGTCCGTAATATAGGAAGTCCCCAAATCATTTCCATGGAAAGCTTCCTCTCTCCTAAGGAGCTCCGTCGGGGACAGGCACCCCTTATTTTGTGGTCCTTATATCCTAGTGAAGTGAGTTGAGGTGAGAGTTTGATCCGTAATTGAATCTCTGTGTTACTTTTAAGCTAAGTGTGGGTTGCCCTAGTCTCTTAATTGTTTCACATCTAAGCTGTGCTGCCCAGAAGGTAATTTTAGTAATACAGGTAGTTGATAATTTGTCACTTGCTAATATGCTCCTTGTGATTTCTTGTTCTGCACAAGAAACACTGCATTAAATTCAAGTTTACTTCGTAGCCACACCACCATTTGAGGGCATGAAATCATTTTGTACACGAGAAAAATTAAAGAGTCAAATTTTATTGCAATAAAATATGATCTTTAGGCTATGTTTATTTGATATATGCAGAATTGTACCTGTGGTGATGGTGGGTATATAAGCTTTAAGTGGCTCTACTCTTTCTTAATGATGGGAAGTGAGGCAAATGATGAATATTGATCACCTTAAGATTGAGGATTTGAGGATTCTTTCACATTCTTTCTATAACCATGATGCCATGGAGGTTCCAGCTGAGCTGATTAATTTCACTACCTTAGAATCTCAGATCCTTTTCCATGGTAAATATGGCAGAAAGGGTTTCCATTGGAAAGAATTACTGTTAGCTATGTAGAAGTAGTCTACTATATGTTTTGTACATGTATTTGCTATATCAAATATTAATCTATTTAAAAATACTTGAAAACACAGGGTTTGGATAAAAGACCAAGATTTAGATCCACCATATAATAGAAACATGGTACATGGTACATCAATGCAGCAATGTAGGGAAACATAGCACAGTAGTTTTGCTGCAAAAATTTACCTTAGTTGGAAAAAGATAAGATGTAGTATTCATTTTTTTTATTGTCTCTCAATAGTCCACAATATGTTCCAGCAATAATATTTTAGTCAGAAACTAAACTTAGCTTTTTAAATTGATTTTTCAGAAAGAAACAAATCTTGGTTATTACTGCATAATAAGTCACTGATAAAATTATTCTGGTTTGTGTACCTAATAAAACCTTTGGCTTAACGTATTACTTCAATCCAGCTACTTTTAAGGCACATCAGTCCAATTTGGGTTTCAAAGATGGCAGAGGATCAGGATTAAAAGATATAGTTTGAATATGGTTTGTAGGAACTAACAGATGTGACACTACATGCAGATGCCATTTCTGGGCATAGTCTTCAAGTAAGAAAGTAATATTACACCAAATATTTCTCATCCCTGAATCATTTATTGATTGGTATATAAGCAGTATCATTCATAACCTAATCAATCCCCCCAAATGATTTATCCATTCAGTTCAAACAATGAACAATCCCAGTTGATCCATTCAATGTTCAAGATAGTTAACAATTTTAAACAGGATTCCCCAGAAGTGGCAGAGGCCCAACTTTTTTTAAAAAAAAAGTATTTCTCAATGCTCTGACAAATATACTCGACTATTAAATCCTAAAGAGACCTACTGTAGCAGTACAAATGCCTCCAATACTACAGATGTTTTGAGCAGCAACCCAGGACATTTCCTGCTAGGTTCTACCCAAAACTAAGATGTTCCACAGCCATACATCAAGATCTCAGTCATGCATGTGCCCCTATAAAAAAAGTAAGTAGTTATGATTATAGCAGAAGAGAAGCCTGAGTTCTGAGATTTCTCAAGCAGCTAGATCCAATCTTTCAATAAAGAGAACAAAATAAAGGAGAGATATTGGCAGAATATTTTATACATATATATCAATGTTTCTGTCAACTGTTTTTCTCTGGTCCTGAGAGAAGGCAAACTTTAGTCTCCATTTTTCTGTATGATCAAGTCTCAATGACTTCAGATGAGACAGTGGATTTCATTTAATCAGACTGACCATGAAATTCCTACCTGAAGATGAGCTTAAACAGGGTTGAGTGAATTAGACTGGTCCCTAAAAAGGAATCTTAATTATCTTATGCAAAAATAACAAACATATATTTTTTAAAGAAAAGTGCCATGGATGCCTCTCTTCCTGGAATACTTCTAGATTCAAAGCTACTCTAGTTGTTTTTAAGTTAACCACAAATCCTGCCCAATTCCAATCCCAGAGAAACATAACTCAGCAAGTCTTTTACTGTAAAAGTGGCACTAGCTTTTTGGCACTTTTTTCAGTAACAGTGCTATAGTATTGCCCTAAAATCCCCATCTTCAGACACATTCTGCAGACACATTCTGCAAACACTTTTTTGTTTTCTCACCTGATCCCAATGTGCCATGCATGCAACATTTACTATCCACTCACTCCAAGGGAGCACACACATGCACTGATCAAAGGCTCACAAAGAGATCCATACATTCCTGCTGTCCCTTCCCCACCACCTCCAGAGATACATTCATCCCAGTCGAAGGATCACTTCATTTGCAGTCCACTAGGCTTCACTGCTTTTGGCATCTGCTCTTACTGGAGTGCTGGGTGTGGGACATAGCATTTCATCAACCTGGGGTGCGAGCAGCTAGAACCTCTTGCATTTTTTGGCGACAATGGGCATATTTCTGCAGAATCTGCCGAGTATGTTCCTCTTCTTCACGCTGCAGGATACGCAGAAAATTCTGCAATTCAGGCATGCTAAAGGCATCCCACTGCAAAAAGCAAGGAAATTGAAGTAAATATCACAATATGTTTGTGTCATAGTAATGCGCTTACGACCACTAATCGAGATCTATTTCGTCACCTTTAACATTATTTTTCTAGAATCTAAAATGAAGGACTAATCCAAACAAAAGATCCTGGCACAGGAAAAGCAGGGGATCATCATTTTATATCCCTTATGCATAACACAAAATATAACCTTTGTTAGTGGCTCATGTTGGAAAAAAACCCCACATAAAAATAGCACAAAGGCATGATACAAATCAAAGCAGAAAGCAAATTGGTAATTTCCTGTTCTACAGTTTACAAAACAGTTTTGAGTATGGCTTTAAATAATGTACAGTTTGGCGTTCTTTCCTAGTCTAGAAAGAAGAAATATTTAGTAAATTAAATACTTATGAATATCTCAGAAGGTGGCAGCACTTGAACAATTTTGTCTGGATTTGGAAACTAAATAAGATTGGGTCTTGTTAGCATATGGATGAGATTACTTTAGGGAAGATGAGGGTCATAAAAAGGGGAGAGTAGCTTGGAATATGACTTCCTAGAAGAAAGCAATAGCAAATCACTTCCGTGCTATTACCAAGAAAACTATACATCTACACCCTGAATTCATAGGAAATCAGCCTGACTCGAAGGAAACAGAACAATAGCCATCAGGTAATAAATGTCATATGATTTCTACTATTGACCCTGGCTGAAGTCCATAGGCTGTGTCAATAAGTCATCAAACACAATGCATATCTTTATAGGCTTTCAAATTATTGGGCATTCAGAATTTAACCTTAAAAATATCTATTAAATGAATATTAACAGTCAGAAACAGCAACAAAATAGTTTCTAATATAGTAAACTCTTATCCAGCCAGTTTAGTTCCTCATTATAAAATGCAACGGTTATGTGGGTTTTTGTGGAACTTCCGAAACAGACCTTTTTCTAGTTCCTAAAATTAGGAATATGCAAACATTTTCAAATCTGAAATGTCTAACCAAGCTCAAAATAGCTGTTCTGATCTTACTGGAAGCGGTTCAATTGTTTCACGCTATTAAGATTTTTGGGAAGAGCAGAGCAGCTTTTTCAAATTCAGAACATACCATTTCAAATTCAAATCATTACCAAAATGTAACTGGATTCCAACTTCAAATCTTTGATTTCAAGATTTCCAAAAACAAGCAGCATTATGTAAATGTTAAATTCAAGAAAATGTAAAGGTTTTCTTGAAAATTTTCATTATAATACCGTGTTTCTCATATAATAAGGCCGGGTCTTATTTTTTTTTGAGCCCCCCCAAAATGGCTAGGCTGTCTTTTCGGGGTGACTTAATTCCCCCCCCCTTGCATCTTTGGGCGGGCGGGTGGCAACGGCTTGGATATTGACCTCGGCACTTGATGTTGATGGGGCACTTTGTATCGGGGTCAACGTAGGCAGCACCATATCCGGGTGTGCAACAAAAGTACTTCCTACCGGCAAGCCCCCCCACCATTCCCCCCACTTCGCATGTTTTAATATAGGCCTTAATTTGGGGGGAGGAGCTTAATTTCATTTCATGCCTATAAAACATTCTGGGACTTCCTATTGGGTGAGGCCATATTGTTGGAGAAACAGGGTACTTGTAAACACTAATATATCAGGTCTGTGGCACAATATTCCTTTCATTTTAATAAAATAAGCCATAACAGTACTATAATATTCATATATACATGATTCCTAGCAAGTCAGCTAAAGGTTATTACAATTATTAAATAGTACAGTTTGTTTCTTTTGTAGTCGCTATTATTTTTGTATGCTATAATTTTTTTAAAAAGGGCAGCTTTCTTGCAGAAAATGTTGCACTGCAACACATTGTACATTGCAGATGTATACACTATTGTTAAAAACTATGCAACTGGAATGAGAACAGAGGTAGGGAAACTTGGCTCTTCTATCACTTATGGACTTCAACTCCCAGAATTCCTGAGTGAGCCATAAAAGATTCCCCATCCCTGGCCTACTGGTTTTTCAGTTTTTGGGGAAATCAGTTTTTTACTTGAATGGAACTGTTTAATATACAAATGTAGGATATAATATAGTATGTCCTACATATAATAGCCAAGTTTCCCTACCCTGAACTAGGAGATCAAGGCCAGTGCCTGTTGAGGTCTAACTGTTGAGGTCAAGGCAAAAGCTGCCAGATAGCAAATAGATGTGGAGCTTGTACTTAGTCACGCAGGTTCAACAGCAAGCTTTAGAATACATCAATATCTATACTCACATTGACTTCACCAGTCTCATTTTCCTTCAGAACAAAACTGAGTGTTTTTTCATTAGGACCAGCAAGTAGTCGGAGACGCAGGGGCTGCTCCTCATCAGAAAGCTTACGGATATATACTGACACACAAAAGAATAAGAAAATGAATGACTGAGTCTTCCAAGTAGCACAGATTTAACTAAAATAGACAAATCAATCTATTGTCTTCTGGGAAGAAGCTTTTAATACATCAATTACAAACTTTCTCACAAGGGAATTCTGCAGCAAGAAAAAATGAAAGATTTGACTTCTTTTCCTCCCAGCCCTCATATATAATTAACAATAACAAGAACACTCTTAAACAAACACTAAGTTTCATTACAATTCTTTGTTTATTTTATCTTGAAGATAGCCTTGCCCTGGTGGTTTATGGGTTGTTTTCTTGCAACCTCATATTTTTCAATTCGTTCAATACGAACTTACTAGTTCATACAGGTAGTTCTCAACTTATAACAGTTCATTTAGTGACTGGTCTAAGTAATAACGGCACTGAAAGTGACTTTTTCACATAACCCTTGTAGCATCCCTAAAGTCACCTGATTAGCATTCAGACACTCATATTTATGACAGTTACAGTGTCCTGGGATCACGAGATCATCTTTTGTAACTTTCCAAAACAAGTAAAGTCAATGGGGAGATCTGATTCATTTAACAACCATGTTATTAACTTAACAACTGTGACAAGGTCATAAAATGGGGCAAAACTCATTGAACAATTATCTCAGCAACAAAAATGTCTCAATTGTAGTCGTAAGTCAAGGACTACCTGTATAGTATTTTGACCATCACATCGATATTTATCATACTATAACTCTTAATAGCTTAAATAAAAAAACCTGTGTCCTTCATAGAAATATTCCTTTGCTATCCAGTTCAAGTGATTCACAATAACGGCAGAATTAAAGCAAAACCATAATGAGAAGAGAGGAAAGGAAAAAAAACATCCTGTCCTCAAAACATCCCAACTCTCTCAGTGTACTAGCCTATTCAAGAAGAATAAGCTTAACAGCCTTGGGGAAGTCCCATAAGGAAGATGCTGTCTCTACCATCATGTGGGGAAGCATTCCAAAAGGATTTGTTTTGGTTCTGTGGGCCCTTGACTTCTTATGCATCCTCCAACTGCATGTGTGTACTGACCAGGCAAATTCCCTGGTCAATATGGTCCTTAAGATATATCCAATTTACAATAAGTTCTATGTTGGTTTCAAGAAATTCAAAAGGAAAGATTGAATACCTTGGTCATCTTTTTCTGTTCTCTCAAAGAGGGCAAATTTGCGAGGATTGTCAACAACCATGAATTTCTTGAGCAGGGCTTCAATGACTTCACTGGCTCGTGTACGAGAAATTATATGCAAATGCTTGATTGTATCCTTTGGTAAATAGAATGAAGTTCGGCGCTTTACAGCCTGGCTTCGTATAGAACTCTTCCTAGTGTCCTGGATTGAGGGTGCTTTCTTATTGGCAGGGACTGACACAGGCCGGATCAGCTTTAGTTGCACCTTAATGAAGCCAGTATAGGACCCATCTTTATTCTGCAGGAATAGAAGAACAGTTGAATTGGGCAAAGAAGCCAGCAAAAGATTATCTCAAAGAGAGTCAGTCATAGGTACAACATTTGGAAATAAAGGATTTGAACTGAATTTTTATTTTGTTTGCTAAAACATCTAGGAATTATATCTATGGAATGATTTCAATATTAATATTTTAAATGACCGAGTTAGTGATTAAGGGAAGACACAGGAGTCTGTTGCTGAGATGTAGAAATATAATTGGGGCTTTGAATTACAGTTGTTTTGAAACTTACCAAACTCATAAAGAGGTTACTGTTTATCTGGCTATTATATTCTTTTATCTTTTGTTCAATGTCAGCTTGGGACAGAATGGGTTTCTCCCAGTCAATCTGTTCATCCTGCAGAAGAATTAATAAATTTTGATTAGTCTTTCAGTCTCAGAAAAAAATAAAATGCAAAGGAGAAAAAGAAGCATTTCTTGCTAAGATTCTCATATCCTGCTTTATTTTGGTAATGTAAGAGAATATTTTACTTGAAATTTACCATGGAACTCCAGAAACTTTTTTGCCTGTACAGTATCAATGGGGAACATTTTTTTCCCCACAGATTCAACTTTTCTTCCTATTTCTTATATAGCAGAAGCCTTTCCTCCAAGCAGAAGTTCCAATATCATTTTACAGTTGTTTTAGCTATCACCTATGGCCAAGGAAGCCTTCTTTACAGAGAAGAAAGCAAGTATACTTTCCCTCACAATGAGTTTGTATATTTGGAAGTAAGCCACTGCTTACAACTACTACAGCAATCTGCATAAAGTAAAAATCCTGTTATTACCTTTTGAAGGAGGGGGTATGTCTGTCAAAGCAAAGCTGAAATAGATAAGAGCTTTTCAATATATGCATGTATATGTACTTTCTAGTGAGCATGCTACAATGTCCTTTATCAGTACCTTCATATAAAAAGGTTACAAATCTGCTTTTAATGCTTACTCTTACATAACCTTATTTCAGGCTTCTTACAGACAGCTTACCTTATCTCATTTAACTAGGACAATCATTATAGATGATATCTAAATCTTCAATAAGCTGTTGTTAATACTAAAACTGTTCTTTGAAACTCTCTGGATTCAAAATGTAGTTTAGATACTTGCTAATAAAGCCATTTAAAATGGAAACAGCATATGAACCAAGGCTCTGCCCTGTTAAAAATGCTTCTGGCAAATCTAGACATGTAAACTATAGTTTCGTAGTACCAGTATGCATTCCTCTTTGGACAATATAGCTGTTAATTACAATAGTATAAATAAGTGGGGGATAGAATAATGAAATAGGATAATGAGAATCAAACCCCAATCCCAGCTCTCCCAAACTTCAGGTGAAGTCATTATTCTGTTTTACTCCCCCAATTCTTTTATTCACTCAGGGCATGAGTGATCTCACTATGCCGAGCTGTAATTCTTGAAGCAATCTCACATTTCCCAGCATCGACTGTAAAAAGCAGAGGACAAAATCCTTTGGGTATCATCATTGGGCATAACAAGAGAAACTGAAGTAATAATACACCACACCTTTCTTTGATGTTACACCAAACCCAATAACATGAGAGTTAGTCTTGTGATTAATATGCAGCAGGCTGCCAGCCAGAGTTCTATTACCACAAGAAAGCCAGAAGAATAGTTAAAATTACTCCTGAAAATTATAGCATCTTGCTACCACCTGAAATTCCCTGCAGCTACAAAACTGGCATTCAGTAATGATAACCATGAACTAAAGGCCCTGTCACACTGCCCAACAGATGCAAAACGTTTGTAAAAGGGACACAGCGGACGAGAA